>CM021106.1:567135221-567163223 GCA_007115665.2 Sequoiadendron giganteum | reverse complement strand
GGATCTTCCCATCCTGCCTTGATCCCTCTCTTATCCAAAGCTCTTCTCCTACACTTGCCTAATTTTCCTCCACAGTATGTTTAGGCTGTGGACTCACTTGTTTATCCCCCGATTCTCCACCGTGTAGTGTTGGGCAGAGGCATCTTTCCACCAAGAAGCAGATTTTTTAGTTCTAGTTTTTGCACATTCAATTGCCAAATGGCACGTCTGATGACATATTCTACACCTAAATAGTATCCCTTCATAGTCTAAAGATTGCACCCAAAAACCCTTTGAATACTTCAACTGAATCTCCTCTGGTGGCACCTTGGACACATTCATTTCAACCAAGATTCTTGCATAAGTCGAATGTAAAAGGTTTGAGGAATCCTCATCCACCATTAAAACATTCCCTAGAGAGTTTCCAATAGCTTCTAAGCAAGAATCAAACCAGAACTGCAATGGGAGATTGGGAAGTCTCACCCAAATGGGGATACACTCAAAAGTTTTAGTGGCTGGGTTGAAACCCGAATGCCATGGCTTTAACATCAAGATATGTTTATCATTCTAGTCCCAATGAAAATCATAGAGGATCTTCTTTCTGTCCATTCTTTTTCAAAAACAATAATAAAAAACCCTTTGGACATTGGATAGATTTGAACATACCCATCCAGAAGAGGTTTCCAAAATTTTGAGATCCATTGGTGGAGGTCATTCAATCTTGGAAAAAACCCCCTGAACCTTCCAATCAGCCCCAACCCAGAAATAACCATTTCATTACTGATAAATTCTTACTCCAGCTCCCCAGCTAAATCCATAGTGATTGATTTCGACACTAGGTGGGAGTCTTGAACCCTTCCTTTCACCTCCCCAGGGTACTTGTTTTGGCTCGATCTCCTCTCTGATCTGGGCTCTAATGGCTCCTTTCCTGTGCCATTCCTTCCCCTCTCTGATCTGGGCTCTAATGGCTCCTTGCTCGTGCCAAACCTTCCCACCACTGACAGTCTTTGATGCCCCTGCAGTTGTTCATTGTTCCCTATGGTCGGAGCTCCACCGCAGCACACATCCTTCCTACGTAGATCTCCCTTCACACCGCCAGCACTGCCAATGCTGCCAAAGCTGCTAGATGTTCCATCCGCTTCAAACACACGGAGCTTCCCCTACGAAGCCCTAGTCTGGCGTAGCAGATCCGGAAAAACCTTCTCTATATCCATAGAGGGCAAACGCTTATTGGAGCCCAACATTTTTTTAACCTCCTGTTATTCTTACATATTTTTGAAATGATATAGATCTTATTAAAAAAATTACGTCAAGTTTCCTAACTTTGATTTTTTTGAATTTTATTGCCACTTAAGGGCCTGTTTTTTCCATGATGATCCTACACATACCCTAAATATATAACCAAAATGTACAAATATTTGTATATTAGATTATATTTATTTCTAATTTAAATGTTTTATGAAGTTATATTTTAGTATGTTGTTTGATAAATGGTTATAACATAAGTAGGAGTCAACCATCATCACACTTAGTTGTAAGGGAGAGGGGTCGATATTTACAGTCACTTTAATTGAACAACAAACAAAGCATACATCTAATAAGGTTGAATGTACATATATGCATATATTTATATGCACGTGTCAACGTATACATCGCATCAAAACACTCTTGCCCTACAGTGCATGCTGTCAGAAGTCCAATATAAAATCCACAGAAAATACCATGACTTATAAATTCTTGGCAAATACCATGAATTTTAATTTCATGGAAAATTCCATGAACTTTATACCACTTCATTGCATTCTCTGTAGGGCAAAAAAGCTCCTATGTTTCTTTGTTTTTTCTTCAATTAAATTGATAGTGTATGCATGTTTCCTATACCAGGTTGTCAAATAACATACCCACCATATGTCATATGTCCAAAACTATACCCATGACCGGCTCCTATTCCCACACATAGCTACTCTCCCTTATGTTTATGTTTTGTTTGTTCTTCAATTTAACTGACCCCTCTCCCTTACAGCCAACTGTGATAGCATATGAATCCTACTTATGTTATAACCATTTATGAAAGAGCATAAATATTGAAATAGCAGTAAGATAGATAGATATACATATATATATATATATATATATATATATATATATATATTGCAGAGATAGATAAATACATAAGTTTACTATAGATAAAATAAAAGTTACATACTACCAGTTCAACGGTCAACGAACGTGGCATAAAAAAATAAGCCGACTCGGATGTTGATGACATGGACCCCTTGCTCAAAGTTACCCTACCCACCATCAACTTAATTAGATGACATGGACCCCCTCGCTCAAAGCTACCCTACACTAATGACGTGTTCAATTTTTTATTATACAGAGATAAATACATAAGTTTCCTATACCCTTCTTCATTTATATTCAACTTAATTAGATGTATGCTTTGTTTGTTCTTCAATTAAAGTGACTATATGGTTACCATTTCTAAAAAAGTATTAAGAAACACTTACACAACTTGAAACAACAGAATGATAGAAATATTTCTAACCCTTTCATGTGTCGTTATGTTGTTTCAAGATATACATATTTGTATCATACTGTTGTTTCTGGTTCATATATATTTGTATCATAGTGCTATGTCATTTGTATCATACTGTTGTTTCAAGTTTATATATAATGGTATCATAATGTTGTATGAGGAAGGGTTTAACATGATCACCAAAATGTTTATAATAGGTATTGTTGGTGATATGGTAGTATACCATGCATTGCTTGTTTAATTGCACACATACCCTTCATCATTTGAAATCAACTCAATTAGATGCATGGTTAGTTTGTTCTCCAATTACACTCAATATTACATGTATGAATTTGTTGTTTCAGTTGCTATCATTATTTTTATTTTAACAGTCTTAAGTGTATGTTGTTTACTAATCACTATGTTGGCTCAATGCAAAGGAAGAAAATAGCTACAGCAAATACCAGGCGACCTGTAACAATGAGACCTATACCAAATCAGAGGTGAACAACTATGCCTGCACACAAGAGAGGTGTGCATCTGCCTCATAGCGATGGCAAGGACATTGTCATTCCTATTCACCAGCCAAGTGAAGAACCAAGTAGTGAGGAGGACGTAGAAATTATTGTGGAGCAGCCAACCAACTCTATACTCCAAGCTAACCCAACTGTATCAACCAAAAAGGTTGCACCAAGGCAGGATTGGACCCAAGATGACATGGACCGTGTCCTTGAAGATGTCGAAGACCACAAGTGGTTAACTAGAGGTGCAGCAAAAAAGTGGGGTATTCCTACCACAACATTGTCAAATTGATTGGGTGGTGTGACCACTTGTAGAAGGAAAGGGCCCCTAATAGTCCTAACTAAGGACGAAGATTCATTGATCGTCGATTGGTGCAAGGAGATGGTTGTCATTGGCCATGGATTGGAGATTGTAAATCTGAAAATGAAAGTGGCCCAAATATGTGAAACAAGGAATACTCCATTCAATAATGGGCTTCCCAGCAAGTCTTGGTGGACGGGATTCAAAAGAAAGCATCTTGATCTATGCTTGAGAACAGCCCAAGGACAAGATAGATACCATGCTATAAATCTTAGGCATGCAGTTGTAAGTTCTTTCTACGACACTTTGGAAAAGGTATATGCATCAGGAAATTATGGATTGCAAAGGATTTGGAACTGCGATGAGACAGGGCTGCAAGCTGGTTGGAATGAAAATATGAAGGTGCTTGCCAACAAAGGTAGTAGAATTGTTGCTTACATAATCCTAAAGAGTCGGGAGTGGATCACTATTATAGCATGTGTCAATGCTGCAAGTTAGAAACTTCCAGGTTTTTATTTATTCAAAAGCAAAAATAATGTTCAAAACTACATAGCCAACTGTGAGGCAGGAAAATTGATGGTTGTTCAACCTCATGCATGGATGACAAAAGATATTTTTATCAAATGGCTCAACTTCTTTGCTATGCCAGTACCTGGAGGTTGCTCGCCCAGCCATAGATACCTATTGATATTTGATCGCCATGGAAGCCATGTAGCCTTCTCTACCATTACCCAAGCAAGGGAGTTTGGAATTGACTTGCTCACCCTACCGACCCACACATCACACAAGTTGAAGCCTCTTGATGTGAGTTTTTTCTCGTCTTTCAAGTCTAACTTCAGAAAGGAAAGAACGGCTTGGAGTATTAGACATCTAAATCTCAAGATACAAAGGGAAGAATTGGCCACACTTGGCAACCTAGCTTTTCAAAAGTCATTGACTATTTCAAACATAACAATTGGCTTCAAGAGGACAGGTATGTGGCCCTTTGATCGAAATGCTTTGGAGAAGGACATGAGGGTTAGCGAGAATTTCTAGTTTTCTGCCCCCGAGGAAGCATCAGTTGCTGCAAACATTCTAAGTCTATCCAGCAATGGTTTCGTAGTGAATGAGGGAGAGTGTAATGATGGAACTGCATAAGTTGGAGAACAGAAAAATGGGATGCATGGTTAGTATGCTCTCCAATTACCCATCTTTATTTCCAATCAACTCAATTATATGCATGGTTAGTTTTTTCTTCAATTACTCTAAAACTTACATGTTTGCATTTGTTGTTTTAGATTCCAATGAACCACTTGAAACAACAGTATTGGGAGACTAGAATAGTTAGGGAGACATATCTCTCTCCCTACCAAGTCCACCCGAGCAGCCCTCTAGGCTATTAGATGGGGCTGCTAATCTTGGTATGGATATGCATGTGGAGGAGGACCAAATTCTTACAATGCCATCTCCACTGCATAGCATGGGTCCAAATACGTGATGGAGACAGTGATGGAGAAAAAAAATAAGGAACTAGAAGAGCTGAAATTGAGGAAGAAACAACAACTTGTAGAGCACAAGATAGAAAGGATTGCAAAATTTCAAGTGAAGGATCTTATGAGAATTGAAAAGGAAAAGAAATTACTCGTAGCAAAGGCTGAAAAGGAGCTGCAAAAGAAGGAGAAGGAAAAAAAAAGGGAGGAGCAAAGGAGAGAAAAGGAAGCTGGAAAAAGGGAAAAATATTTGGAGAAGGCACGAGAAAATGCTACAAAGGAGAGGCGTATCATCAACCCTCTGAATCCCTTGCCTGACCATCATAGGATCTTCACAAATTTCATGTCTATACATTGCCCCCAATATTGTCCATCACCTACCCAAACTAGCAGCCAAACATTTCAGACTTGGAGTCCTTCACTTTCGCAATCCTATACACAGTCACCTATCCCAACCATTTCTCAACCAGTTCAAAGTTGGAGTCCTCGTTCAGAGTCATACCAACCCTCACCTATGCCAAGCATAATCCAACCAATTCAATCTTGGAGTCCTTCTCTGTCATAGGCCACATCCAACTCACAAGATACCATGGCATTAGATTTCAGTTTTCCTAGCTTTTTCGATTGATTTGAATTTTTGGTTGCAACTATTTTATTTTGAGTGTTTTGATGGATTTGAAACAATGTTTGACATTTTTTGTTTTGAATGTTTGTAACTTGGAACAACAGTATGAATTGAATAGAAACAACATGTTCCATCATGTTACTCTCACTGATTGTTTGAGTTATTGTAATTGATTAGCCAACAAGGCATACATCTAATTATGTGGAATGTAAATGAACAAGCCTATAGGAAACGTATGTATCTATCTATCTCTGTAATAGTTTGTTGTGAATATATATACACACACACAGCTATAGGAAACTTCTCTATCTATACATTTAAATAAGTTGAATGAAAATGAACAAGGCTATAGGAAACATATGTATCTATCTAATTGTGCACATATATTTATCATAATGTTTTATCATACTGTTGCTTGATGTTATTTATAAGTTTTAATTTGTTGTATCAAAAAGGGTTGGAAATATTTATACCAAGTGTTGTTTGAAGTTATATATAACTTTACAAATTTCACAATGTTGTTTGACAAATGGTATGAACATACGTAGGATTCAGCATATACATATATGAATATGCATATGATATGTTGACTCCTACTTATGTTAATACCATTTCTCCAATAGCATACTAAAATATAACTTCATACAGCATAACATTTTCTTATACAGCACTATCAAATATAGTATATATAACTTCATATCCATGTATGCATATGCATATACATATACATATCAAACAATGAGTGTAAGTGTAACAACAAATTCAAACATATAAGATTGAGTGTAATTGATGAGAAAATTAATCATGCATATATTTGAGTTGATTGCAAATGAACAAGGATCTTTGTGCAAGGAAAGGAAAAATGCATGTTATACTATCACATCCCCAATAATAATTCACACAAATCAAACAATGAGTGTAAGTGTAACAAAAAATTTAGACATGTAAGATTGAGTGTAATTGATGACCATGCATATATTTGAGTTGATTGCAAATGAACAAGGTTCTTTGTGCAAGGAAAGAAAAAAATGCATGTTATACTATCACATCCCAAATTATAATTGACATAAATCAAACAATGAGTGTAAGTGTAACAACAAATTCAGGCATGTAATATTGAGTGTAATTGATGAACAAACTAACCACATGCATCTATTTGAGTTGATTTCAAATGAACAAGGATTTGTGCAAGGAAAGGAAAAATGCATGTTATACTATCACATCCCCAATTATAATTGACACAAATCAAACAATAAGTGTAATTGTAACAACAAATTCAGACATGTAAGATTGAGTGTAATTGATGAACAAACTAACCATGCATCTATACCATAGTGCTCTTTGAAGTTATATATAAATTTGATAATGTTGTATGAAGTTATATTTTAGTATCTGTTTGAGAAATGGTTATAACATAAGTAGGAGTCAACCATCATCACAGTTAGTTGTAAGGGAGAGGGGTCGATATTTATAGTCACTTTAATTGAACAACAAAGAAAGAATTATCAAATTAGGTTGAATGTAAATATGCATATACGTATATGCATATTTATATGTATATACATATATGTATATGTATATGTATCTACATATATGCATATGTATATGTAAATGTATATATGAATATGCAATGCATTTTGGATGAAGAGTGTAACGAATGGAAAGTATGATGCATTTTTTTGTGGAGCGTAATGTTGCTGCTACTTATGCTTATGCATCATTCCTTCTATTCACTCCACTCTACATCTAAAAGAAGAACTTCATTTTTTGTTTGCATATGCATATGTACATATACATATGCATATGCACATATGTATATACAATTTCATATGTATATGTATGCATATATGTATACAATGCATATGCATATACATATATGCATATGCATACATGCATATATGTATACATATCAAACAAAGATATAAAGTGTAAGAAAAAACTCATACATGTAAGATTGAGTGTAAACGATGAACAAACTAATCATGCATCTAATTGAGTTGATTGCAAATGAACAAGGGTCTTATGTTATACATGCAATATTGAGGATACATATGTTAAAAGGAATGAACCCTTATTTTGAAATAAGATGAAAATGGATATACATTGGAAGAAGTCTTATCTGTTCAAGATATATAGAGAAACCATTCATGCCATCATGAACAGTATTTTGGTATATCTTGGACAAATTATACTTCTTTCAACGTATGTCCACATTTGTATCTCTTATATCCTTGAGGTAATGAAGGGCATGTTTGCAATGAAACAAAAATTGCATGTTATACTATGACATCAACAAATCATACTCTTAGAAATAATTGAATGATACAAACTGAAACAAAAAATTCATACTTGTAAGAGTGAGTGTGATTGAAGAACAAACTAACCATGCATCTAATACAGTTGATCACAAAGGATGAAACAAGCAATCCATGGAAAATACTATTGGTGGGGAGTGCTATCTCAAGAGCACATTTGCTCTTTCTAAGACCTAATCTTTGGCCTCCCTAGGGTATGCTTCTCTACCCTACTTAGGGATCACTCCTAGGATCCATGTTCCCTTATAGTACTCTCCACCAACTTCAAACATTCACCTTTGCTCTCAAATCACCATGAGCTCCCATGGGCTCAATTTTGCTACAAAGTTCCCAAACCATTCTTGGGACTAGGAATAGGTATTCCTACTACTCCTTGTTTTGTTTTGCTCCATTCTAATCCATCTTGGCGGATCCATTCTTCATTTGGCTATCAAATTCAAGAAACTTAGTTTTTAGGCCTTGTAGCCTTTTTGGTCAATTAGGCCTCCAAAACCTGGTGTTCTTGGAATAACGCCTAAACTTCCTTAACAAACCTCCAAACTCTTTAGGGATTCCTTCTCTAGACCTCCTAGGCTCCAACATTTTCTAGGTTTTAGACCTCCTTGCTGTCCGTACATAGGCCTTTCACCAAACCCCCTATTGTTAAGGGTTTCTAGGGTTTATGACACTATCTGACCTCTTTCACTTCTTTGAATTCCTTAATGGTCTCCTCTGCACTTCTCCTTGCATACACATATCCAAGACACATTCCCCTACACCCCTACACCATGTATTGGCACAAACTAATCCATTTAGCAAGTCTTCTTGATGTTGTCCTGTCCAAGCACCTAGCTAGAATGCCCCTGCACTCACCTAGAGCTTGATGGTTACATCAACTCCCCTGCACACAAAGACTCTAGAAGCTATATTTACACTATGTACACAGTCCCCTACTTGATTCCAAGTGGACATGGAAGCTTTTCCATGGGAAGTCAAGTGGGGATCATTGTTTACAAAACTGTCCCTGAACCGGGCAGTGAAATCAAGAACCAAAAGAATTTGCAAAACCTTAACCAGTCAAACTAAATGACTAAACCAATGCTGCACAAGATAGGAATGGGTCACAAATGAAAGACTCAAAGCATAATTTCAGTCCTTTCAATCTATTAATTAACTAGATGAAGGCTTTGTCACAAAAATCCAAACAAACTTGCTCTTTTCCAAGTCACAATCTCTTCTTTCCAAATCTCATTTCGTACAATAGCTTCCCCATCTATCATATTAGGGTTTTTCTAACCTTATATACCTTATTCCCACATGTTAGGACCCTTAGGTCGGGCTTAGAACATCATTAATTCCATCTTCAAACTTTTAGGACAAATTGCCAAAACAACATTGTCAATATTTGCCTAATCTCCTCATTAAGACTTCCCCAAACCTCAAGGCTCTAAAATAACCTAACTTTGACTCAACACACACATCAATTCAACCTTGGGATTTTATAACCTATTCCTTATTACCTTGGTGGTTGGCTAGAACCACCTACAAGCCAAAATTTGAAAAGATCTCTCCCAAAGACCTTAAGGTGCTCCTGCACCATTCTCCCCCTGCAACAAAGAAGTTAAGGAACCTGTGGTGTTAAGAACTTCTCACTGATACCATGCTTCTTGAAATCACTCTCTGCTATCCCAGTAGCCTCTGACTCTGGTTGGTGTCTCCACTTCACTAGGTGCTCCATGTATGTCTTGTGCCTAGTCTTCTTCTTCACCCTTGAATCCAGAATCTTGTCAAAAAGTGGTCTGATCAGATCAGGTACCTTGAGTCCTTCCACATCCTTACTCACCTCAGCACTATACTGTTCCTCATCCATTTCTGGTCCTTTATACTTCACCAAGTCCTTCACATTGAAGATAGGCGAAATGGACATCTCCTTGGGTAACTCCACCTTGTATGCATTTGATCCATATTTAGCCAACACTTTACATGGCCCTATCCTTTTCATCTACAGCTTACTTGGTATGCCTTTCTATAGTCTTGCCTTGTTCAAGTATACCATCACCAAATCACCTATTTCAAATTGTAGATCTCTCTTCCCTTCATCTCTTTTAGCTTTCAACTTTGGTTAGCCTCCATTAATGTCTTCTTTACCTGCTCATGAACCTCTCTCATTGACTGAGCAAAATCATCAGCATGTCCACTGGTTCCTTCATAACCTTTTAGGTCTCTCAGCTCAAGTACACCTCTTGGATGTAACCCATATACAATTTCAAATGGACTCTTACCAGTAGACCTGTTTGTGCTATCATTATAGGCATATTTTGCCTATAAAATGACTTGTTCCCATCCTTTTCCATACTCCTTAGTCAGACATCTCAACAAGTTACCAAGCACCCTATTTATCACCTTTGTCTATCCATCCATTTGAGGATGATATGCAGAACTATGAGACAAGTTGGTTCCTAGCCTCCTCCAAAGCATTTTCCAAAATGTCCCATAAACTTCACATCTTGGTCTGCAACTATGCTCTTTGGCAACCCATGTATCCTTACTACCTCCTTGAAGAATAGGTGTGCAATTTGACTTGCATCATGTGTTGTTTTGCATGGGATGAAATGGCTCATCTTGCTGAATCTATCCACTACCCCAAACACACTGTCAAAACCAGTCGGTGTCCTAAGTAGCCCTACTATGAATTCCATGCTTATGCATTCCCATGGTCTATTTGGGATGGGTAATGGCTGATAAAGACCTGCATTTGTTGATGTTCCCTTTTCCTTTTGACACACTCCACATTGCTCCACATACCTTCTTACATCTCTTTGCATCTTAGGCCACCAATAGAACCTCTCCACTAAATTTAGAATCTTGTTCAATCCAAAGTGTCCACTCAAATTGCCATTGTACTTTTCTTGGATAAGATTCTCCCTCATGGAACCTCTTGGAAACATAATTGTTTCCCTCTAAACAATAGACCATTCTACAAAGTATAATCTGCATATTCACTGTGAAAATAGTTTTCAAAATCAGTACATACCTTGTAGATCACTGAGAAATCAGAATCTCCTTCATATAGTTCTTTGAATCCTTCAACCCTTGTGCTCTGCAGCTATATCTCTTGAATGGTAAGAAATATCCTACTAAGGGAATCTGCAACCTTGTTGTTAACCCCTTTCTTGTGCTTGATAGTAAAGGTGTATGACTGCAAAAACTCCATCCATTTGATGTGCCTCAAATTGAGCTTCTCTTGAGTATTGATGTAGCTTAAGGCCTGATTGTTGGTGTATTTTGGGCAATAGGTAGTGCCTCCACTTTTTAAGAGCTTGTACTAAAGCATACAACTCTAATTCATAGGATGAGTACCTAGACTTTGTTTCATTTAGCCTTTCACTAAAGAATGCCACTGGCCTGCCTTCTTGGCTTAGGACTGCACCCACTGTTATGTTGCTTGCATCACATTCCACTATGAATGGTTTGTCAAAACTTGGTAAAACTAGGATTGGTTGGGTAGCTATCTCCCTCTTCAATATTTCATATCCTTCATTGGCTTATTTGGTCCACACAAACTTTTTTTTCAGTCCTCCTTTGATGGTGTCAAGGACCGGTGCACAGATTTCACTAAATCTCCTAATAAACTTCCTATAGAATTGGCCTAACCCACGGAAACTTCTGACTTCAGTCCCTATCTTGGGAGTAGGCCAACTGAGAATGGCTTCAACCTTACTCTTATCCATCTTCAAGTTCCCTTGAGATACTACAAATCCTAGGTAGATTAGCTCTTGCTTCATAAACTCACTCTTCTCAAGATTTATGGTGAGCTTCTCCTCTTGAAGTTTCTTCAACACAAGTTCTAGGTGCTTCATATGTTCTTCTTTTGTTTTGCTAAAGATGAGGATATCATCTAAGTAGACTACCACAAAGACTCCTATATAGTCCTTCAAGACCTCATTCATCACCCTCATAAAAGTGCTAGGTGCATTTGTAAGCCCGAATGGCATTACTAACCACTCATATAACCCCTATGTGGTTTTAAAAGTTGACTTCCATTCATCTCCCTCTTTCATCCTAATCTGATAGTAGCCACTTTTCAAATCAATCTTGGAGTAGTACTTAGCACCCCCTAAATAGTCCATTAATTCTTCTATCCTAGGAATAGGAAACCTATATCTAATGGTTATCCTATTTATGGCCCTAGAATCAATACACATTCTCCACTTATCTCCCTTCTTAGGTGCCAACACCACTGGAACAGCACATGGGCTTATGCTTTTTCTGATCAACCCTTGGTCCAAAATCTCTTGAACTTGCCTTGCTATCTCCTTGTTCTACTTCAGTGTCATCTTGTATGCAGCCTTGTTAGGCAATGTTGCTCCAGGCACAAAGTTTATTTGATGATTGATTGCCCTCTTAGGTGGTAGTGTAGCTGGTGTGCCTTCACAAATGATATCCCTGAACTGATCCAATAGTTGCTTCACTTATGTTGTCATAGGTAGCCAACTAGGTGACTCCTCCTCCTTTGGCTTCAACATGATTGCATAGACAACTCCTTCTTCCTCCTTCATGTCTTTTAGGAATTCCTTTCCACTCATCAAAAGTGCACTGGATTTTTCCTTCTCCATTGTACCTTCTTCTATCAAAGACTGGGTTTTGTAAGTCACTCTATCTTTCTTGAATGAATACTTGTTCTCCTTGCCATGGTGTATTGCCTCCTTGTCATATTGCCATGGTTTTCCAAGCAACAGATGGCATGCATCCATTGTTAACACATCACATAGTATCCTATCTTGATACTTCCCTATAGAAAACTCAACCCATACTTGTTCATGACCAATATATTATGCCCCTTATTCAACCAAGTAACCTTGTAAGGACACACATGGGGTATCTTGATGAGGTTCAACTTCTATACTGCCTCCTTTGATATGACATTATGAGTAGATCCTGAGTCAATGATGACCTTGTAGACCTTACCTAGTATCTTGCACTTGACTCTAAAAAGAGCTCTCCTCTATTTGTGTTCATCCTTGGTAGGTGCTTTGATCAAGATCCTTCTCAACATGAGACTCTCTCCTTTCTCTAAATCTAAACTCACCTCTGAGTGCTTGGAATATTCCTCTTCTTGGACATAAGTAATCTTCTTCTCACCTTGGGAAGATGCTAGCTTGTTAGGACACCTATAAGCCAGATGACCCAACTGTCCATAATTGTAACACTTCATGGAAGCAAAATGAGAACTTCTCCCAAATCCTCCTGATCTGCCTCTTCCACCATTGATAGAGCTTCTACCTCTGTATCCCCCTCTACTATTTTTCTCCTGGAATTGTTCACCCACCTTAGAATCTCCTTGGCTTCTATTCTCATTTCTCCTTCCACCAAAACCTCCTCTATGTCCACCTCTAGGGTCTCTGCCTCTTCCTTTACCCCCAGTATTAGAATCTTGTTTCTTTTTCAGTTTCTCTTCCACTTTAATAGCCATCCAATAGTAGCTATGGAGGGTAGTAAGTGTGAAGAGACTCAACTCCTCTTGTATGTTCCATCTAAGGCCGTTCAGATACCTAGCAACCTTAATGCTTTCAGTTTCTTGCACTCTAGACCTAAGGCTTAGCTTTTGGAACTCTTTTGTGTAGGCAGCTACATCTAGTTCTCTTTGTCTGAGATTTTGCCTCTTCTTATGCAATTGGATGTCATAGTCCTCAGGTACATAGTTTTCCTTTACTTTAGCCACCATTGTTTTCCAATTTCCTATTGGCTTCTTGCCTTCCTTCTCTCTTTCTTCTTGCAAGAACTTCCACCAAGTTAATGCTTGTCCTCTTAACCTTGATTTGGCTATCTTCACCTTTTGTGCCTCTATAATCCCATCACATTCAAAGTGATTTTCCATTCCCTTAATCCATTCCATAACTAACTTTGCATCCATTCTTCCTATGAAAATAGGGATTCCTTCTAGTGCCTTGCCACTTAGTGCCTTTAATGCTTTGAGGAAGGGTTCCTTTGCTAATGGAGGGTTAGGTTATGGTTCTATTTCTTCCTTAACTTGGTCCTTACCCTTGTCTTTAACCCCTGCTAACTGTACTTCCATCTTCCATGCAGTCTTTGCAACCTCTTCCAGTTTGTGCTTCATTTCTTCCACAATTTCTTCAAGACGTCTATTCTTTTCTTGTTGCTCTGTCAGATCTCTAGCCAATTCTGCATTGGTCACCATGGTGTTGTCTCCTATGGATTCACGTCCCTCTGACATACATTCCTCAATTCCCAATCCTTTTAACCAGCTCTGATACAAATTTGGTGGGGATTGCTATCTCTCAGGAGCACATTTGCTCTTTCTAAGACCTAATCTTTGGCCTCCCTAGGGTATTCTTCTCTACCCTACTCAGGGATCACTCCTAGGACCCTTGTTCCCTTATAGTACTCTCCACCAACTTCAAACATTCACCTTTGCTCTCAAATCACCATGAGCTCCCATGGGCTCAATTTTGCTACAAAGTTCCCAAACCATTCTTGGGACTAGGAATAGGTCTTCCTACTACTCCTTGTTTTTTTTTGCTCCATTTTGATCCATCTCGGTGGATCCATTCTTCATTTGGCTATCGAATTCAAGAAACTTAGTTTTTAGGCCTTGTAGCCTTTTTGGTCAATTAGGACTCCAAAACCCAGTGTTCTTGGAATAACGCCTAAACTTCCTTAACAAACCCCCAAAATCTTTAGGGATTCCTTCTCTAGACCTCCTAGGCTCCAACATTTTCTAGGGTTTAGACCTCCTTGGTGTCCGTACATAGGCCTTTCACCAAAACCCCCTATTGTTAAGGGTTTCTAGGGTTTATGACACTATCTCACCTCTTTCACTTCTTTGAATGCCTTAATGGTATCCTCTATACTTCCCCTTGCATACACATATCCAAGACACATGCCCCTACACCCCTACACCATGGATTGGCACAAACCAATCCATTTAGCAAGTATTCTTCTTGTTGTCTTATCCAAGCACCTAGCCAGAATGCCTCTGCACTCGCCTAGAGCTTGATGGTTACATCAACTCCCCTGCACACAAAGACTCCAAAGGCTATATTTACACTATGTACATAGTCCCCTACTTGATTCCAAGTGGCCATGGAATCTTTTCCATGAGAATTCAGGTGTGGATCATTGTTTACAAAACTGTCCCTGAACTGGGCAATGAAATCAAGAACCAAAAGAATTTGCAAAACCTTAACCAGTCGAACTAAATGACTAAACCAATGTTGCACAAGGTAGGAACAGGTCACAAATGAAAGACTCAAAGCATAATTTCAGTCCTTTCAATCCATTAATTGACTGGATGAAGGCTCTGTCACAGAAATCCAAACAAACTTGCTCTTTTCCAAGTCACAATCTCTTCTTTCCAAGTCTCAACCCATACAATAGCTTCCCCATCTATCATATTAGGGTTTTGATATCCTTATATACCTTATTCACACATGTTAGGACCCTTAGGTCGGGCTCAGAACATCATTAATTCCATCTTCAAACATTTAGGACAAATTGCCAAAACAACATTGTCAAGATTTGCCTAATCTCCTCATTAAGACTTCCCCAAACCTCAAGGCTCTAAACTAACCTAACTTTTCCACAACACACACATCAATTCAACCTTGGGACTTTATAACCTAGTCCTTATTACCTTGGTGGTTGGATAGAACCACCTACAAGCCAAAATTTGCAAAGATCTCTCCAAAAGACCTTAAGGTGCTCCTGCACCAACTATCAGCATTGCCCTACCCACCAGCGGTCCATTGCCCTTACCAAAAAAATACATATGTACATACATATACATGTGTACATACATATACATATATATATATACATATGTACATATACATTTACATATACATATGTACATACATATACATATATATATGTATATGCATATACACATGCAACATTATATGGTAATTAAAGAGCAAACTAACAATGCATCTAATAGAGTTGAAGAAAAAACAAACCATACATATGAGTATATTTAATTGTATCTGTATTCAACAATTCTTTAGCGAGAATTGAGTGTAATTTATGAAAAACCTAGTCATGCATCTAATTGAGTTGATTGCAAATGAACAAGGGTATTTGTGCAATGAAACAAGAAATGCATGTTATACTATCACTTTGCTAATGGTAATTGACAGAAATCAAACAATATAAATTATAAATCAAAATTTTTCACACTTGTGAATGTAACTGAATATAAATTAAATTATGCATCGAATTCATATAAATGTAAATGAACAAGGCTATATGAAACATCAATTTATATATATCTGCCATATGTATTTGTAAACCTACAACTTGCATATATTTAATGGCAGTATTAGAATATTATCATACACTCCATAGTTGAGGGTGACATGCATCTATCTTTTGGCCAAATCATGTATGTATGTATGATTGGTTTCAACAAATACATACATTCATCATAGTAAAGTAATGTATGTATGTTACATATAAATTCCTTAGTATGGCTAACTGCATGACCTTCATACAACCATAGATATGAACTGCCATATGTATTATTGTATGTGTGTATACTATATGATGAACACATGTATGTATGTATGTATGTGTGTATACTATACGATACACACATGTATGTATGTGTGTGTATGCTATACGATACACACATGTATGTATGTATGTATGTATGTGTGTATACTATACACACATATGTGTATGTATGTGTGTATAGTATAGTATATGTACACATACACATACATACATGTATGTGTGTATAGTATACACACATAAATACATACATGTGTGTATCGTATAGTATACACACATACATACATGTGTGTGTGTAAAAAATATGTATGTATTTGTATATTAACTGACATGTATTTTCATGCATGTATGTATGTATAGTATACAAACATACAAACATATTGTGGTACTATGTATGTATGTGTGTGTAATATACATACATACATACATACGACATAATATGAAAGTATTTATGTGTATGTATCATATACACACATACATACATACATAAATAATTATAATGTATGTATGTATGTATGTGTGTATACATACATACATAATATTTTAATGTTTATTATAATATTAAGTTGATCAATATTATATAAAAATATGTTATTAATAATATTAAAATGTTTAGCCAATTAAAAAACTAAAATGATTACTAATTTGACTAGGAAATCCTATAAATGATTAATCAATTAAAAAACTAAAATGATTAGTAAATTCACTATGAAAATCTTATAAATGGATATGAAATATTCTCAAAAACTCCACCATGTAGGAAGAGACGATGGACACGATGGACAAGGAAGAATGGATGATGGGGGTCGAGAATTTTTGAGCAAGGGGTTCACAACAATGGTGGAAACAGTCGGCAAAAACATAGGTGCATGAAACCCTTAACAGTCGAGTTGTACAAACCCATGAATGGTATGTCTATGTATATACATAGTTGGCCAAAAAAATAGATGCAGCAAACCCTTAACCGACTGTAAATGACCAACTATGTGTATATATATACACACAAACACACACACACACACACACATATATGTATATATATATGTGTGTGTGTGTGTGTGTGTATTTATTTGAATATATACACAATCGACCATATTTTACCTGCAAAAATCTATTCGTAGTGAAGAGTATTTAATAACTTCTAATACTGCCACTATACATATACAAATTACAGAGGTATAAAATGAAAACAAAAGTCTATATTATGGTGGATTGTGTGTATATGTGTGTATACACAAATATATATGCATATATATCTATGTATACACACATATACACATAGTCGGCCATATATATGCATAAATATATTTTTATACACATAGTCTGCCATAATATAGCTACATTACTATTTCAAAATTATATTTTCTCACCATTCCTATGTGTATATGTGTGTATACACATATATATATGCATATATATACATATACATTCATATATGTTTTTGTATACACACAGTCGGCCATATATATGCATATATATATATATATGTATACTCACATATACACACAATCGGCCATCATATAGGTGCATTATTGCTGGAAAATTAAATTTTATCATTGTTCTTATGTGTATATATTTGTATATAGATATGTATATGTATATGTATATATATATATATATATATTGGTATACAAATATATATACATAGAAGCAGTCATGAATAAGTTGCAACAAAGCTTCATTAGACGAGGAAATCATTACAACTTAACAGAAGTTATTTAAACAAAAAAAATTGCAAGAAGAAACTAGAAAAATATTGCAATGCATAGTTACTGCCTATGTGAGGTTGGTGTATCACCAAAAAGTGTAGCCTTTGACACTTTTCACTCATTTGGACCCTTGCCTATGGATTTTGGACCTTTTTCAACCTCTTTTTACCCCTTTCCAAGCCTTGTTCCAAAGTGTTGTAAGGTGTTCTAAAACATTTTCACACTTTCCTAGGCTTGTCATCACTCAATCAACCCTTTCTTATGCTATAATGACCCCTTAATGCACTTATAGGTCCAACCTTAGTGTGTTTTCGAAAGACAATCCCAACAAACATCAATAACCACATCTTAATCCCCGACATTCAATCAAAAATGCCCAGGTGGACTAGATCGCCACCTTGGGCGACCTAGTCCCATGTGGTATAAAATTTAAATTTCACGTAATATTATTTCAGGATTTTGTCTCTAAAACCCTAAGGTTGGCCTGTATGGTGTTATTTCGGGAAAATTAGGGCATAACATCTATAAATAAGGGTTTTTTCCCTCATTTTGACCTAATTCCACTTATTCTAAACCCTAATTCCTCTTCTCAATCACTCACCCACTCCTTCTCAAGCAAGCTAGGGTTTGAGCATTCTAGGTCAACAAGACATCTTTTCTAAAGCATTCAAGGGTTGATTGCTGCAACAACACAAGATCTCTCATCATGGCAAGGTAATTCACTCCATTACTTCATTGTTTAATGCTTCATTACATTATATCTATTCATTTTGGTTTAGTTACCTAAAAGTGGTTCGACCAAGGCAAACCCCTAGTCCCTAACAATCAACATTTTTCTCTTTCTCTCCTTGTGTGTTTGTATTTTTAGGTACATTGAAGGCTTTGAAGACTTATTTAAGACCTCTTCTTTCTTGCAAAGTCCAAAAATCCACGAAAAGTTACTTTCAGACTCAAATATTAGAGTTTCAGAAGCGGACAACTGTGAAGAACCAAGGTGCAAACCGAGGGCTTTTGTTTCCCCTTCAAAAATTTCAAAAATCTTGAAGAGGACTAAGTCACCAAAAATGGCGACCTAGTCCTACTAGATAGGTCTTTTTGTGATTTTCACATTTCCAGACACCCATTTGGCAGAAACAAGCTCCAGACCAGTTTTCTCAAATTTGGGACTACATCGCCCAGATTGGCACAAGTGTCCCTTTCGGCTTCTGCAACATTTTCATCAGCATTCCAAACCTCCATTAGGTCCTTCTTCAAATTCTAGGTGCACCCATTCTATCTCCTTCATTTTTGTTTAGTTTAATGTACATTTATTAGGTCATTTTGTACATGCTTGCATATCATTATGTGTTTTACAGCACTTTGCATTTCAATAGTTTAGCATTCAATAAATCATTTCCATTTTCAATTTATTCCACTTAGAAACATTCACACACACATCACAAACCCATCAATCCCTATCTTTGAATGAACTCGCCCAAAAAAAGGTATATCAGTAAGTGGAAAGAGAGTCCACTTCCTAACCTAGCTCCTAGGTGAAAAACCCTAGGGGCCTATTTGGGGAATCCTCTTTCCCTTTTAGCATATCATCTTTTTGGTGGTTCATTTTGGTGAACCTAATGTTCTTGCACCCTTCTTTTTTGATCTAGAGTCCTTCTCCACCCTAGGTTTGCATTGCATTGCATCTTACATTGTTTAACTTGCATTCTAGGGTTTCATAATTTTGCATGCATGAAAGTGTATATATTTTGAATTATTGCATCTCATATCATTGTCATTCATCCAAAATATGCACCTTCCTTTCTTCTTCTGGTCATCCAACATCATACCCATCCAAAACAGTTGCAAATTTCTAGAAATTTTCAAAAAAAACTTAACTAGGACTAATTCGCCATTCTGGGTGACCTAGTCCCTTTCCAAATTTTTCACTATCTATTAGAGCACCAAAAACCTCATTTATGTTCTTTCTTGGGCTCCTGGTATCATATATTATACGTCTGGAAAGTATCAGGAACATAGGTTTTATCCTCCTAGCTCAAAATCATCATTTTAGGGTGGTCATTCTTAAAATCATTTCATCATTAGATCTAAAAATGCTTACATTTCTACAATTTTGTATCTCATTTAAAATTACTTTTCACTTTTGCATATACAATGTTTATATTTGGGTATGTGCAGGATCATCATGGAAAAAACAAGCCCTTAAGTGGCAATAAAAAAATAGAAAATCAGAGTTAGACAACCTGACGTAAAAATTTGAATAAGTTATCTATATTATTTCAAAAAAATGTAAAAATTGAATCTGTAGAAAATTGAATGTAGTTTCTAAACTACTAGACCTTTATTTAAAAAAATAAAATCTATTTGGTGAAAATTTGAAATTTCAATGAAGTAGTATTTAAATTTCAGTGTAAAAATAAGAAGTAGGTGTCTGTCTGACCACCCTAACCACAATAAAATGATAATATTTTTAATAATATTTTATATATAAGTAAAGGACTCATGTCCCGATGTGATGCATATTTTTTTATAATTTTTTTCCAAGTAAATAATCAATTATGAATTTTTTATTACAACTTTTAAAAAATATAAAAGCTCGTCTGTCCAACCACCTTAACTTGGTCAAAAATTCATGAAATTCACTTCTTCTTTTTAATCCTATATTATGCAAAGCATAGAATGTGACGCATGTTTAGGATTCAAAAAATGTTATACCGTTTGAAAGTTATAGATGTTTTTCAATCAGCTTATCAATCAAGACTTTATTCGTAATTCTAATAGAAAATGAATAATAATTATTTATTAAATTCAAAGTAAAGCATAATTTATATTGGTGGAAGCTGGAAGTATCCTCTAAAAACCCTTTTCATTTCATCAATTTTGGGTAAAAAAAAAGTCGTCAGCCACATGGGCCATCAAATGGCTTACATATTGCCACTTTTTGGTCCATCATGATCCTGCACATACCCATTCATTATTTTGTTAAAAGTGCTTTTCATTTTAGCATGTACATTATTTGCATTCTTAAAGCTTAGCATATATTGCATAAAAATGTCTTGTACTATTGCATATACATTGTTTATATTGTTGAAACATTGCATAAAATGGTTACATATACTTTTCATTTTTATTCAAACAATGTTAGTAGCTTACACATCTAGACATACTAAGAAAACTTTAATCTCCCCTCTCTATGATAATGTTGTAGTGGACAAAGAAACAACCTTGGACATTCCTAATGATCATATTAGTTCTTCTCCTAATATCTCTCCCCTTGGTGATGAAGATATTTCTTTAGAAGAACCAATCAATGAGAGTTATGAGAATCCTAGTTGTTTTTCATTAGTTTGTTAAAAGTGCGTTTTATTTTAGCATGTACATTATTTGCATTCTTAAAGCTTAGCATATATTGCATAAAAATGTCTTGTACTATTGCATATACACTGTTTATATTGTTGAAACATTGCATAAAATGGTTACATATACTTTTCATTTTTATTCAAACAATGTTAGTAGCTTACACATCTAGACATACTAAGAAAACTTTAATCTCCCCTCTCTATGATAATGTTGTAGTGGACAAAGAAACAACCTTGGACATTCCTAATGATCATATTAGTTCTTCTCCTAATATCTCTCCCCTTGGTGATGAAGATATTTTTTTAGAAGAACCAATCAATGAGAGTTATGAGAATCCTAGTTGTTTTTCTCCTATTACCTCTCTGAGTGGACAATACCTTAAAAACCAAGACAACACAAACATAGCTAATCATGCCAATAGCATTTGTTTTTCTCCTAGTATTTCTCCTAGTTGTGATGAAGATACTTTGCTATTAGAAAATACAATTAGTGAAGGTCATGAACATTTTAGTTGTCCCCCTTCACCTAAAAACATCCTTATTGAGCATAACCATTCCATCGTTGATCCTTCCCCTACTTGTGATGAAGTCATTTTAGAAGAACCGGCCTTTGATTTTCAAGAACAATTGGTTTGTGGTTCTCCTAAAACCTTTCCTCCTAGGGAGGATATCATGATACAAAATAAGGATAACCATAACAAAGATAATATCACATCTTTAGAAGAAAATAAAGAGACAACCTTCGCCTCTCCCTTGCTAAAGGATGTTAATATTATTCAACCTCAACTCATCCTTTACCCCCTTCCATCAAACCCAAACCCGAATTCATCCTTTACCCACCTCAGAATAATGTGTCGTAGCAACTGAGTCATAATACCGTTGTTCATACACATTACACCTGCAACAATCCATGACCGCAACCACCATCAACTCCAACCTCCTTACCTTTACCTAATCCCATCTTACCTGTTGCCCCTTGCTTAAATTCCATCCTTAGGGAGCATGACCTTGTTGATCAACTAAGGAATACTCCCACTAAAATCTCTTATGTGATCTTATTCAAGCCTCCCCTCACTACCACAACATGATGCAGAATGCCCTACAACAAGCTCTTATCCCTTCTAATGATCCATCAAATGATATAGAAGATATTATTCACGAAATTAATTTTGATATTATTTTTCACCAAAATGATCTTCCTCCTTTGGATGTACAAAAACAAAATGAAGCTTTCGTAATAATCTCTCAATGCAAAATGAAAGGGATCAAGAGAACTCTTGTAGATACTGGCTCTTCTCTTAATGTGTGTAGTGTGAGCCTTTTGGATAGGCTTGGCATTGATAGATCCCACATCAAACCTGATTCTCTCTCTATCAGATGATTTCACAATGTCACTAAGCAACCGCTCAGTGTGATCACTATACCTCTCATAGTTGGAATGGCCACATTGGACACTAAAATCCATGTTATACCTCATGAACTTTCATATAACCTTCTCTTCGGCAGGTCATGGATTCATCCTATGAATGGAGTGCCTTCCACTCTTCATCGTAAGATGAAGTGCATCTATAACAACAAAGTGTACACACTTGATACCAACCCTGAACCTAATAGTTGCTTAAACATTGACAAATCCAAAGAGGATCATTTCAACGCCTTAACACCAACCACCCAAGTGGAACCTGCACAACAAAAAAACAACGAACAACATCTTGAGCAAATCACCAAGATCTTAGATGATGATTGGGGTTCCTTAGACTTCACGCCTCCTTTACTAGGAGAATCTAAGATCACACACCAAGACTCTACAAAGGGAAACATAGTCTTGTCAACATAATACTCGGCCAATCCTTTGAAAGAATCCACCTCAACTACTTTAACTAATACAACCAACAACGAACAAACACTCAATCGAAAAAAGCTGAAAAATATTTATGGAAAAGGTTATGAGCTCATGAAGCAACTTGGCTATAGTGGACAAGGTTGTGGTGCTAACAAACAAGGTATCCGCAACCTTATTGAGCCTATCATGCAAACATCTAATCATGGTCTTGGTTATTGTCCTTTAATCGACATCATCAAGCCTTCCCCTCACACCAACCCTATCTCAACCCACCCTTCTAAACCAACCTTAGAAAGTGATCCTTTGAAACCAATAAAGGATTCTTTGCTTAAATCCAATGTCATCTCACAACACACTAATGATTCATATTTTACACACTCCTCCAAAGGAGTATACAAAATCTCACAATCTCAAGTGCCTTGCGTAAGTATTGCATCCAATACTAAGCAAGACACTTCTTTGTTACACACTAAAGGATCACCTTCTCCCCCTCGATCAAGAGGGTATATTGTTGAGACTCCTCCAAGATCACTTGATCTCTCTTCCTCCCAGAACTCGAAATAAATGTTACCACAAACATTCCTTTTTTGCCTACCACCAAGGTCATGATCATCACACTAATGAGTGTAAGGCCTTGAGTAGAAATATCCAACATCTTAAGGATTTTGGTGTCCTTTCTTATGTGGGGACACCTCATTCCTCTCATCGATACTGATTTTCACTCAACCTTGCATCTCATCAACCCTTTCAGCTCACTCTTGTCCTACACTAAGTGGGGGCAATGGGTTAGTTAGCCTCTTCCCTCGTATGTCACTTGTCATTGTCTCTTTTGACTTATTATTAAACTTTCATGAACATATAATAGCAAGCTTGGGATGTGGATGACATGTCTTAAGTTGACTCACATGTGACATACTACCTCTTTCATGACGAAGCTTCTCGGAAACATATGACTCGGCATAGGGCTTTCCAAACAAGCTCTCATGTCCTCTTCTTCTACTACTTTAAAGAAATTGCTCACAGTATGATGTTTAGCAATTCCTTTAAAGTGCAGGCATACATCCACACTCACATTCCATTGCACGATTTTCCTTTTCTTGTGATTCCCTCTCTTGAAAACATTAGGTACAATGTTGCTTAGGATGAGACATTTGCATTTTTCCTCTTTTTCATACAAGATGAGTTTTTCCTCTCTTGGATAGAAGATGAGTCCATTTGCACTTTTCTTCTCTCGGTTACATTACACATGGTGTTCCTTAAGATGAGACATTGCACGAACAAAGCAAAATCCCTTTGAATAAAATCATTACAAAAATCACTTTCTTTTGTGGCACCTTATCAAAGTTATCACGAGGTATAACTTTGGTATGGTTTGAGCGAGAATCCCAACCAGTGGCATGACTTTCCCCATAGCCACCTTTGTGAGTACATACCAACTGGGTGTATGTTTCTCACCTTTTGGGACTTCTCACCTTGCGGATGACCTAATGTTTTGTTGCACCAAAGTGAGTACACATTATCTCTTTGGACAAACATCCTAGATTTGATCCACAACTAGCTGGAAAAACAGTTGAAACTTGATCCAACTTTTAACTTTCGTTTCACTATTTCTCCTAGTTCTTGTCATTGCATGGTCATGCATCTTTTTTTGTTGCATACCATTCACCCTTGAATGTGTCATTTGGCATTGATGTCGAGTTGACTTAGAATCTCGAATCCTGGGGGCTTGGCCACCTCCTTCTTATTTCCCATTCTTTGCCATCTCCATTGGACTACTTTAGTGTGAGTTTGAAGCAAGTTCATCCTCTCACTGAAGTGGGGGCTAACTGTCACCAAAAAGTGTAGCCTTTGACACTTTTCACTCATTTGGACCCTTTCCTATGGATTTTGTAACATTTTCATCAGCATTCTAGACCTCCATCAGGTCCTTCTTCAAATTATAGGTGCACCCATTCTATCTCCTTCATTTTTGTTTAGTTTAATGTACATTTATTA
Source organism: Sequoiadendron giganteum (assembly GCA_007115665.2). Lineage (NCBI taxonomy): Eukaryota > Viridiplantae > Streptophyta > Pinopsida > Cupressales > Cupressaceae > Sequoiadendron > Sequoiadendron giganteum. The sequence continues at coordinate 567,138,084 of CM021106.1, read as the reverse complement.
AGTCATTTTTCACATGCTTGCATATCATTATGTGTTTTGCAGCACTTTGCATTTCAATAGTTTAGCATTAAATAAATCATTTTCATTTTCAATTTATTACATTTAGACACATTCACACACACATCACAAACACATCAATCCCTATCTTTGAATGAACTCACCCAAAAAAAGGTATATCATTAAGTGGAAAGAGAGTCCATTTCCTAACCTAGCTCCTAGGTGAAAACCCTAGGGGCCTGTTTGGGGAATCCTCTTTCCCTTTTAGCATATCATCTTTTTGGTGGTTCAGATGGAACACAACCTCACCTGCATAGCAAGAAGTTAAATAGTTTCATTTTATTGAATGTGGTGTTGATAAACACAGAAAGCTCAAAAAATGCATCACCATCATTCGCCCATGGCCTCACCACTATCGGTGTCCATCCTAACCAAAGTTGGTTCTGAATGCAACCGCTCAAAATGAATAAAGTTTCCATCAATGGATTTTTTGTGAACCGAAAGCAAGACCAAGCGAATGAAACGCATGTCGTGGTGGTAGGCATTAAGACCGACGGCATTGGAATGGGTGGCAGTTAATGCGCATTTACTAGGAGTGTAATGAGCCAGTACTGGTGTGGTGCCAAACAACCATTGGTCATATAGATGTCCATGATAGGTATACACCAAATTTTTAGATATTTTTGGTGGTTTTTGAAAAGCACTCCCAAAACATTGAAAAATGTGCTCGAATTTCCCCCAAAAAAAGTTAGAGGTTGCTAGCTCAACGGTCAAGGGACATGGAAAAAAATTATGCCAACTCAGACGCTGATGACATGGACCCCTCGCTCAAAGTTACCCTACCCACCATCAGCTCCTCTCCCTTAGTTGGGTGTTAAGTTCTCTTATCTTTTTTTTACTCCTTAAGCTTTAATTGCCAAGTTTGTACAGTGGATATGTTGAATCCCTCTTGTGTTATTTTGTCCTTGATGTCTCTTTGTGATTCTCTGGCATCTTCATGACTATCTTCTCAGTTGATCTACTTTACTGATTGGCACATTTACTTCATTTTTTATATTATCTTGGTGGCACTAATCGTTTAACTCCATGTGCAGATTACATGTGACTGATAAGGTATTCTAATTACTGGTCATTTGCTCAGGTGATACAATTTTGGTTACAAGTGATACAATTCTTGTTATTGCTCTTGATATTTACAGCAGTTTATTTTACTCAACACAAGTCCTTGAGTTTTCATGACTTTCTAAGGTGGCAATTTGACCTTGATATTTATTATTGAATATTATTTGGTACTTTATTTTGAACTGCACCTTATTTTTCTATCGGGTCTCATCATGGTTATTAAACATGGCTTAGATGTTGACAGTCAATATAAAGCTTACCGTGCTACCGCTGGCAGTTATTCCAGTGACAGAGGTAGTGCAGTGAATGCCGCTAGCGGCATACAAGTCTGCTACCACCATACCGCAAGGAGCCAGAAGGGTAACCACGGTAGTGCAGTGAAAGTGTCTGGCGGTATACAAGTTGCTACCACTACACCGCGGGCAGTCAGGAAGGTAAACGCGGTAACGCATTAGAAGCAGCTAGCGGCAAGCAAGACTACTACTGCTACACCACGGGCAGTCAAGAAGGTAACCACAGTAGTGCAGTGGTAACCGTTGGCGGCAAGCAAGATAGTTACCACTATACCGAGGACTATCAGAAGTGTAACCGCGGTAACGTGATGGAAACAGCTAGCGGTTAATTTGGAGCTACCGCTATACCGCGGGTAGTCCGAAGCGTGACTGTGGTTGGGCGGTAAAGGAAGCAGTAACAGTTAAATGTTTGTCACCACTGTATCACGGCTTGTTCAAAGGGTGACCGCAATTGTGCGGTAAGAAAGAGAATTTTAAAGTCTATCATTTCTTTGCAAAGGTTTATGATATGTTTGTTGTGGAAGTTTAGGTCAAAACATTATTACTGTTGCCGAAGGGTTTGAAACCCTATTTTGGCCACCATTATTGAACTGTTTATCTCATAGTCATTTCACTGTTCAAGTTCCTAGTCTACTGATCTTTGGCAGTGTATCGGAAAATAGAAAGACCATGACATTGGTCGTTTCACCTTTCGATTTCTTGCCATCTGTTGGAAGCTCGAATGGGAAAAAAGCTCGAGCTGCTCTATCTCCTCATAGACCTGGTAAATCTCTCATAAGAAATGCGTTTCTATTTTTTCTCAGGTATTATTATTTCAGTTTGATGTACAGATCCATTACTTCTCAAGCAAAGTTATTTCGAATTATGTTTTTCTTTGCAAAAAGAAAAATGGAAAATGTCTATTCCTTTCATTATTAGATCTAAAATGCATGATTTCGGTTATGGAAGCATTGTTCTTTTAGTTACTTCTTTTTGCAGCAATCTTTTCAGTGGCTATTATTTTTGAAAATTGCATGCATGCTTTGATGTTGTGTGGTTAAAGCACTGGTTGTGCAGGGTGCTTGACAAAACAGGTTTTGATCTACCTTCTAAATTTGTACATGCTTAAGGATTCCTACCAGAAGACCGTATTTCTTTTGATATTTCCCTTATAATCACAGTAATATCTAGAACTGTTGCTTGATAGTAATTATGCAACCTGAAAGTCATCCTTGGGCATTTTCTTTGAAATGGGAAATCGTGAGACTATTGTAACTGTCCATGAAATTATGATGCAATTTGTAACTTGTTGAAAACAAAGAGATTAGGGCTTAATCATCTCTATAAAACCTAAAAGGTAGTAAGGGCAGTTCTTTTAAGAAGAGCAGATAGGGTATTCACATAGTGATGCTGAAAATTGGAAAACACGGTGTGTAGTCAGATTTGTAGTTTTTGTATGGAAAAAGGTTGAA
>CM021106.1:567078548-567135121 GCA_007115665.2 Sequoiadendron giganteum | reverse complement strand
AAATACTGATGTGACATCCCAGAGCATCGTGTAGTCATGTTACGTTGCATTTATGAACCAGAATTGAAGTGAATTGTATCACAAGTTGATCGCATAGTTGTTACAAAATCCAAGAAGATTTCGCTTAGGGTAGAAGCAAAAAGGAAAAAACTTGGAGTTCTGATGTAGCAAAGACCAATGGAATGTGGAGGTGACTCAGTGAGACTCACATAAGTACTTCATTTTTAGACCCAGCTGAGAAGCTATTTTACTCAAAATCTCAAGATTTAAATAATGGAAGAGAGTACAGACAAACCCAAAGCTAAAAAATAGAAAACCAAAACCCTAAGAGACTCATAAATGAAGACCTAATAGATTAATGTCCTAGGTCAGGGCTGAGACCCAAGAGGAGTGCACAAATGAATCCTTTCATGGATCGATTATGGGACAAAAAAAAGGGCTTAGGAGATATTTGGACACCGCAATGAGTGTACGACCTCTTCATGTACCATTATAGAAAACAATTTAGGTTTCAATGAATCTACAATCCATGGAGGTTGAACTTGGGAAGAATTGTGGTGCCCAATGTGTTTGTGAACACAGAGCTAATTAAAGCTCTTGCTACCAGATATGACCCCAAGAAAAGAACTATTCAGTCACATTGCGGGGGTCACATTCTTGTTATTTCTAAGGATCTCATTTCTAAAGTATTTCAGTTAGAGTGTTCATTGAATTTATCATTCATGATCAAAGATCTCTTGACAGAGTATCGCCACATGGATACTAGCTATAAGAGATGGAAATTACCTTTGCATAGACCCAAGGATGAAGGAGGCCAATTCAGACGGTTCTCTAGCAGTGAAAACCCTCCTTTCCATGAAGATTTGTTCGAAGATTATTTCCGATACACCTACTATTCAGTTGGTTAGGTTTTGGGAGTAGAGGTTCTACCTCTCATGTCGATTGCCCCAATGGTCTTAGCTGGAGACATACAAAGCAACAATGCCAGGCCATTTGATTATGCTAGCTACTTGTCCAACACCCTACATCGAGGGCTTGAAAATATTAAAAATAATAGTGGTAATATTAATTTTCAACACTATTCTTTGCTTATGCATTTTCTATTGTACGAGGGACAAGTCAGAGGGGTCTAGAGTGAAGAAATAGGGATAAAAGATACAGATGAAAATGGATATTTTAAACCTGTACAAATGTGGACTTCATTGTGGGACAATCGATTTTGTAGGTCTCATTACCTTTATTTTGAAGATTATTTTTTAAAACCATTGATGAAGTTGTTGGGGTATCCGTGCAATTATAACCTATCCCTAGAAGTACAAAGATTTCTAAGGCCAAAGGAAAATGACCGGAGAAATAAATTGAATCATAACTAGGGAGACCTGTATGGTTTCCTTGATTGTATAGTGATAAGGGTTTATGGGTTCGAAGGGGCTCCACACTTGATGCCACGAGTAGTTCTTGACCAAATTTCTCTTTTAGAAATTGCGAGGCAATTGACAAAATCTAATTCCAAACACCTTAAAGGACATAGCAAACAATCAATTATGTGCAACACCTTATGTTTTGGAGACTTTACAATGGTTGCCAATGAAGGATATGGAGAAATTGATGGTAAATTAGCATAGTAAAACCTACCTCTAGGTGATGTAAGGAAAAAAATTTATGTAGAAGGGTTTATTCACAAGGCAAGATTATCGCAGGGGCTATCAGGGTATGAACATTTGTTCTCAATCAAAGATGTCATAAGAAACCATGACGAGGCTTCCACCAAGGAAAGAATGGCCGCCTATAACAAGATTATGCTTGCAGAGGAATGGAAGAGGAAAAATGTCCCATCTTATTCAAAGGAATTTGGTCAGATACAGGATCCTTTAACAAGAATTGAGCAACTCATTGCTCATGTCAATGAACTGGTAAAGGATCTTCCCCCAGTTGTTTTTGATGCACCTCATGCAACCTATTCATGAGTACAAGCTGAAGACATAAAGCCCTTGGATTACATCCCTTCACAGCCTACTCTTGAGGTTCGTTGTTTTGTAGATACTAATATAAGTGAAGAAGAGAAGGGTGACGAAGAGGGTGAGTAGGTCAAACAAATCAGTCCTCCCATGATTGCACAGTACGAGCCCCCTCAAGAGAAGAATATTGTAAGATTTGAGGCACCAAATGAACTATCTAATGATGTGAGGGTCCAGGTTGGACAACAATTTATTTCTGATTTTGATTTTGTTAAATATTATGAACTTAAATCATTTGTTTATGAATATAAAGGTAGAAAAATGAGACAACAGATATAGGATATCACTCCTGAACATGAGGAAACCGCTTTGAAGGAATCGAAAAGGGAGGTAGAAAAGGAAGTGGAGTCCATCACTCGTGAAAGAGGTAGGGAATTTCTTCAAGGTTTTGGAGTGTTTCTCCTGCCAGGGTGGGATATTATCTCTTCGATTGTATTTGATAGCTTCAGAAAAAGAGGGGATACGACAATGAACTTAACAAAAGAAGCAAGTGACAAAATGTATTCAGGATCTGAGTACAACCCAGATGAAGCCACCTTGCTTTTTGGGTCACTGTATCCCCATGATAAAATACCTTCTATAATTAGTAATCCAAACCAAGTGTTTGCAAACCTCTTGGTTCAACGATTAGTGGATACCAACCCTATGGAGACAACAGAATTGAACATAAATATGGAAAAATTTAACAAAGCATAGATTGAAAAATTGATTAAGGAAAATGATAAATTGAAGGAGGATCTAGCAAATCAGAGAGGAAAAACATATTCCTCCTCCACATCAGATTTATTCTCCCCATGGCTTGAAAAAGATAAGAGAGTGTTTGATGCATTGGCTGATGTAGCCTATTGGAAGAATTGCCATCTGAAATCCCAGGGGAAATGCAAAGAATTGGAGAAAGAAGTGAAAACCATCAAATATAACACTGTATGTGAAATGATAAAAGAAAGGTTCAATAAAATGATGAAATGTGTTATTGAATATTGGGAAGTATTCAAATAGACACGCATTGCATTGGTGGAGAATGAACGATTGCAACCTAGAATGATGGAGAAGAAAAAGGAGCTCGTAGATAAGAATTCCATGAAAGGACAAATATTGTTGACATATAAAAGGTTGGTAGAATCAGATAATGGATATCATAATAGGCTTAGGGACGATTTTTACTGCTTTGATTTAGTCCCACTCCCAAAACCATTTTGGCATTGGAAATCCACGAGAATATGATTATTGGAAGGAAGAGCTTGTTGGGCTTCTAACTACTGTGTTGCAAGAAATAATTGACAAGGTTATGGTTTTACAAAACACTCATAATAAACTCGAAAAAATAATTTCTATGGAATATGATATGAAAGAGGTGATCCCTAATGTGGATACCTATGATGAAGAAGAGTACATCCATCACCTCTCTGCAGTCAATTTGTTTATTAGCCAAACTGTAGATGTGTCAGCATCAGATTCAGAGGAAGAACACCAGCTGACAACATGATGAGCACCCTATCATGGAGCAGAAGCCTTGAATAGATCTTAGGTGGTCATTGGTCACAGGCTTCTACTTGGATATTAATGGATCGGTGCATTCACCTGTGACATTTTTTAATTTATAATTTGAGTTATGTTTAGTTTTCAAATGTCATGAATTTTTGCAAGGGGTTTGTAGCTTTTTGCCTCTCATATATAAGAGAGATCAAGACCCCAATAGGAGATCAATGGATCATCACATCATTTTTAATTAGACTTTAGAGTAGAAAATAGTAAGAAGATACATAATAGATTGCACCAATTCGCCCATCCATCTCATATCATAAACTATTTCTATAATGCATATCATTTGAACTTTGAAGATCAATACAATGGAGAAGGTTACACATATTTACTGATTTGCTTTCGAGTGCTCAAATTTTGTGGATTCATATGCTTATAAGTTATTAACTTATTTGGCAGTCTCCAAAGTGATTGTTTATGTTATTCAAATTGAGTGTGTGGAAGTACATTTAATTTGTTAGTACATTGAATTTGAATTCTTTAGGAATAGGGGTTGTGACCATGGGGTTTTATATTTATTTATGGAAATGATCATTGATCAAGTAGTAATGTGGGCCATAAAATGGATCTTGTCACATAAATCTCTGCAATTTGTGTTAATCATAAAATCAAATGTAGTGTATTTTTGCAGTATGTGGGATGTGGGTGAGGTGTAAGTTGGTGGATACTGATCAGGATTTTTAGTCAAAACATAATAGAAGCTAACAGTTCAACATCCATAACTTAGAAGCTCTACCAAGAAGTAAATATAATGAGCTAACAACTCAACATCCATAACTTGGAAGCTCTACCAAGAAGTAAATATAATGAGCTAACAGTTCATGACTAGTTCAAATGATAAAATAAATAATACAAAATCCAGATAATTGAACATCATCACATTACTGAAGTCTGAATTTGAGCTTTTTAATTGAATTTCACATGAAGGAGTACATATTGGCATTGGCAATGCAAAATCTTGCCAATGCCCAAAGACAAGTCTGCACAGAGCTGAGTTGGAACTTCGAAACTCATATTATCAAAGATTGAAAATAATAAATCAAGTCACTGTATCAACTTTTCTAGCAACTTCCACTCTTCAGGTGGTGGAATTGCCATTTTCTCTAACTGATGTTGTTTGACTTGAAGTTTTGTTAACATTTCTTGATTGTAATTGGAAATGGAACCTATCTTGAATTCTTCAGTCAATTTTGCATTCAAGGTTATCAGTGTTTTGATGGAATCCAAATAGTTCACATCTTGGTTCTGAGGAAACTAGTCCAAATCAATCTTCCTTGCACCTTCCATCTTCTTTCTGAAAGCATCATTTCCAATGAATCACTCATTTGTGTCAAAAGCCTCTTGAAAACCAAGCTCTGTGAAGTTCCTTACATTTTCATCCACCACCTTCATCTTGTCTACAACCAAATGCAAATATTCCTTTGTTCCAGACATTCTCAAACACTTTTCAATGATAGATGACAACTTCATTGAGGTTTCAATCCAATTAGTAATCCCTTTTCATTTCATATCATTGTCACTGGCTTTGTAGACTATTTGTAGAACTTCATTTGCAGATTTCTCTAATTCCAGCACCTTTTTGTTGTCCACTAAATATTTGTTGAGCTTCTTATAATGTTGTCTGGTAGCATCAATCAATTGAAACATGTCACACAAATGATCAAACCTCTGCATTATTTCATCCCAGATCTTTTGTTTCATATGCCTCACTGTATCTCTACAAAATGCAAATAACTTATTTTGAGAAGACTTAATTTCTTCTTTTGCTTCCGTCAGCTCTGTCTCGAATCTTTCATTTGTTTTTCTTTGTTTCTCCAATTTTTGTTCCCACTGTGCATTTCCATTCACAATGTTTAGTCTTAATTTTTCTGAAGTGGATTTTTCCTCATCATATTTCTTGTTGCTCTCATCTAGCCTTCACTTCAGGTCATTCACTTCTCTCTCATTTGATTTATCCTCTTTGCTTGTAGATGTAGAGGTAGATTTTATTATTCTTTTTTCTAATTCATTGCTCTTATTGTTTGCTACTTTCCTCTTTGCTTTCTCACTTGCTAGGTCTACCTGTAACTTTTCTATTTAGGTTTGCAACCTTATCTTCTCTCTATCTTGCTTTAGCAATGATGTGTACACCAATTCATTGTTCTTTGATACATTAATTTTGTCTGTATTTTTCAGGCCAAAAAAATCCAATTGAAAATTGGTTACCTGGTATTCAGATCGATCCATCTGATTTGTTGGTTTGTTTTGAACTGTGGGAACAACAATTGTGTACTCCATGATTTCTTTATTTGTGTCAAATGTGGGTATTACCATGGTTGTTGTAGTCTCTGAAGTTACAGCAGATGCAGTGTCCATCAGTTGCTTCTTTTCTTTTTTATTCAAGTCTGATTTCTTTTTAAACTCTTCAATGAAATCATAACCTGGGGAGGTAGGAACAATGGAATGCTTGAATGGCGAAGGAATAGGAGTACTTGCAGTTGCTAATGATGTCGCACCCACACTAACTGGAATTGTGGGAGTGTCTGGAAATAACTCCTTTGTGGTACTGGTGGATCCACTGATAGTGTGACTTGGACCTATCAAAATCCTTTGCCTCTTTTGATTGCCTTGATCACCTGGTGTTTCTGTGGTATCTTTTATTGTTTTCCTCTTAGTATTGTGTGTAATATGTCGTTGTAGCACATGTTGACCACTACTAGTACTACTACTCATACCATTGCCACCAATGGCACTCCCAATTGCACTAAGTTGTCCACCAAGGGCATGTCCTAGTTGTGATTGTATCTGACCATGAGGATGAGGATTAGAAGCTCTAACAAATTGAGTTTGACTTGTATGCCCTTGGTCTACTTTTTCACCTCCAAGCCCAAGGCCAAATTTATCACCTGTTTTTCTATGCTAAACACCTGGTATTGTCCAAGGGCCTTGTCCTTTGGACCCCAAAGGACCACCTTCATAACCAATTTTTTCAAGTATGGCTGCTCCTGAAGTATATGTTGAAGCATATTCTTCTTTTGCGGCCATCACTTAAACCAAGTTTGTAATTGGCATGGCTTTGTTCTTCTTCTTCCCTATCAATATCATCATTAGATTCATCATTAGATTCATCACTTCCTTTGCTTCCATGTTGATCAAGATGCTCTATATTCCACAATTTTCTAAACTCTTTATCTTCTTCATTAGCTCCATACTCTACAAGAGCTCTTGGATCACCTAGGTCCTTCCTCATAGACCAAAAGGCAGTAATTTTTTATCGTGACCAATTTTTATCTATAACTTCCTTCTCTAGAGAACCTAGAAGTTTTACTCTACTAGATGGTTTATCACTTTTTTCATAAAAATTATTGTATGTCCTGATTGTCTTTCGGTGCAATACCATAATTTTTGCTGACAATTGTTTAAAAGAAATACCATTCTCAACAACACTTTTCTCCATTGCTATTTTGACCTCATCCCAAGAATTCGTGTTTCTCAAGTTTTCAAGCAAGGGTTTACTTTGATGTTGAATTCTATTTGCAGCATTCTTATTGGCCACAATCATTGATTTAATGATGTCACATGGATCATACTACCAGTGACAGATAGCATCAAAGTCAAAAAAATTCAAAAGATTATGTGCCACTCTAAATGATTTTCTCTCGAATGTGAACCCTCCACATGAAAAAGGTAAAGAAGGAAATAAGGTCTTCTTTTGTTGACTGAGAAAGTGTAGTTCATCAGCACTCTGCACCTGCCTTACATATTCCAATGCAAAAACCCTTTCTATCACATGTATTGGAAGTTTGTATGGTTGTACTCCCGATCCATAAAATCTTAGCACAGTATATTCTTCCATTAAGTACCAATCAACCAATTGTATTTCTTTTCCTAGTTGCATGCAGTTTCTACATGACATAGGCAATCTAGGCATTGGATTATTTGTAATTACTTGATGCAATGGAGCCAAAAATTAGTCTACAAAATGACTGTAGTTCCTTCGAGAATCATGCATCCTTATCTCAGTGGTCCATTCATATACTAGAGCCATTTTATTTTCCTTTGCATTACTATAGGGCTGAATCTGAAGCTTGTTGGTCTGAAACATTCCTCTAAATTTGAATAGAAGAAGATAGCATAAGTAGGTTAAGTTGGTGCAGGAGCACCTTAAGGTCTTTTGGAGAGATCTTTGCAAATTTTGGCTTGTAGGTGGTTCTAGCCAACCACCAAGGTAATAAGGACTAGGTTATAAAGTCCCAAGGTTGAATTGATGTGTGTGTTGTGGCAAAGTTAGGTTAGTTTAGAGCCTTGAGGTTTGGGGAAGTCTTAATGAGGAGATTAGGCAAATCTTGACAATGTTGTCTTGGCAATTTGTCCTAAAAGTTTGAAAATGGTATTAATGATGTTCTAAGCCCAACCTAAGGGTCCTAACATGTGGGCATAAGGTATATAAGGCTAGCAAAACCCTAATATGACATGTGGGGAAGCTATTGTACGGACTGAGATTTGGGAAGAAGAGATTGTGACTTGGAAAAGAGCAAGTTTGTTTGGATTTCTGTGACAGAGCCTTCATCCAGTCAATTAATGGATTGAAAGGACTAAACTTATGCTTTGAGTCTTTCATTTGTGACCTGTTCCTGTCTTGTGCAGGATTGGTTTAGTCATTTAGTTCGACTGGTTAAGGTTTTGCAAATTCTTTTTATTCTTGATTTCACTGCCCGGTTCAGGGACAGTTTTGTAAACAATGATCCCCACTTGACTTCTCATGGCAAAGCTTCCATGGCCACTTGGAATCAAGTAGGGGACTGTGTACATAGTGTAAACATAGCTTTTGGAGTCTTTGTGTGCAGGGGAGTTGATGTAACCATCAAGCTCTAAGCGAGTGCAGGGGCATTCTGGCTAGGTGCTTGGACAGAACAATAGCAAGAAGACTTGCTAAATGGGTTGGCTTGTGCCAATTCGTGGTGTAGGGCTGTAGGGGCATGTGTCTTGGACATGTCTATGCAAGGAGAAGTGCAAAGGAGACCATTAAGGCATTCAAAGAAGTGAAAGAGGTCAGATAGTGTCATAAACCCTATAAACCCTTAACAATAGGGGGGGTTTGGTGAAAGGCCTATGTACGGACACCAAGGAGGTCTAAACCCTAGAAAATCTTGGAGCCTAGGAGGTCTAGAGAAGGAATCCCTAAAGAGTTTGGGGGTTTGTTAAGGAAGTTTAGGCGTTATTCCAAGAACACCGGGTTTTGGAGGCCTAATTGACCAAAAAGGCTACAAGGCCTAAAAACTAAGTTTCTTGAATTCGATAGCCAAATGAAGAAGGGATCCACCAAGATGGATCAAAATGGAGCAAAACCAAACAAGGAGTAGTAGGAAGATCTATTCCTAGTCCCAAGAATGGTTTGGGAACTTTGTAGCAAAATTGAGCCCATGGGAGCTCATGGTGATTTGAGAGAAAAGTTGAATGTTTGAAGTTGGTGGAGAGTAATATAAGGGAACAAGGGTCCTAGGAGTGATCCCTGAGTAGGGTAGAGAAGCATACCCTAGGGAGGCCAAAGATTAGGTCTTAGAAAGAGAAAATGTGCTCTTGAGAGATAGCACTCCCCACCAAATTGGTATCAGAGCCATAAAAAAAAGGCTTGGGAATTGAGAAGTGTATGTCAAAGAGAAGTGAATCCATAGGAGAAAGAACCATGGTGACTAATGCAGAGCTTGATAGGGATTTAACAAAGCAACAAGAAAATAATAGATGACTTGAAGAAGTTGTGGAGGAGATGAAGCAAAAACTCGAAGAGGTTGCAAAGTCGGCAAGAAAGATGAAAGTGCAGTTAGCAAGGGACAAAGACAAGGGTAAGAACCAAGTTGAGGAAGACATAGAACCAGAACCTGACCCTCCATTAGTAGAGGAACCCTTCCTCAAATCATTGAAGGCATTAAGTGGCAAGGCACTAGAAGGCATCCTCATTTTCATAGGAAGAATGGATGCAGAGTTAGTTATGGAATGGATTGAGGGAATGGAAAATCACTTTGAATGTGATAGGATTATAGAGGCACAAAAGGTGAAGATAGCCAAATCAAGGTTAAGAGGACAACCATTAACTTGGTGGAAGTTCTTGCAAGAAGAAAGAGAGAAGGAAGGCAAGAAGCCAATAGGAAATTGGAAAACAATGGTGGCTAAAGTAAAGGAAAGCTATCTACCTGAGGACTATGACATCCAATTGCATAAGAAGAGGCAAAATCTCAGACAAAGAGAACTAGATGTAGCTGCCTACACAGAAGAGTTCCAAAAGCTAAGCCTTAGGTCTAGAGTGCAAGAAACTGAAAGCATTAAGGTTGCTAGGTATCTGAACGGCCTTAGATGGAACATACAAGAGGAGTTGAGTCTCTTCACACTTACTACCCTCCATAGCTACTATTGGATGGCTATTAAAGTGGAAGAGAAACTGAAAAAGAAACAAGATTCTAATACTGGGGGTAAAGGAAGAGGCAGAGACCCTAGAGGTGGACATAGAGGAGGTTTTGGTGGAAGGAGAAATGAGAATAGAAGCCAAGGAGATTCTAAGGTGGGTGAACAATTCCAGGAGAAAAATAGTAGAGGGGGATACAGAGGTAGAAGCTCTATCAATGGTGGAAGAGGCAGATCAGGAGGATTTGGGAGAAGTTCTCATTTTGCTTCCATGAAGTGTTACAATTATGGACAGTTGGGTCATCTGGCTTATAGGTGTCCTAACAAGCTAGCATCTTCCCAAGGTGAGAAGAAGATTACTTATGTCCAAGAAGAGGAATATTCCAAGCACTCAGAGGTGAGTTTAGATTTAGAGAAAGGAGAGAGTCTCATGTTGAGAAGGATCTTGATCAAAGCACCTACCAAGGATGAACACAAATAGAGGAGAGCTCTTTTTAGAGTCAAGTGCAAGATACTAGGTAAGGTCTACAAGGTCATCATTGACTCAGGATCTACTCATAATGTCATATCAAAGGAGGCAGTATAGAAGTTGAACCTCATCAAGATACCCCATGTGTGTCCTTACAAGGTTACTTGGTTGAATAAGGGGCATAATATATTGGTCATGAACAAGTATGGGTTGAGTTTTCTATAGGGAAGTATCAAGATAGGATACTATGTGATGTGTTAACAATGGATGCATGCCATCTGTTGCTTGGAAAACCATGGCAATATGACAAGGAGGCAATACACCATGGCAAGGAGAACAAGTATTCATTCAAGAAAGATAGAGTGACTTACAAAACCCAGTCTTTGATAGAAGAAGGTACAATGGAGAAGGAAAAATCCAGTGCACTTTTGATGAGTGGAAAGGAATTCCTAAAAGACATGAAGGAGGAAGAAGGAGTTGTCTATGCAATCATGTTGAAGCCAAAGGAGGAGGAGTCACCTAGTTGGCTACCTATGACAACATAAGTGAAGCAACTATTGGATCAGTTCAGGGATATCATTTGTGAAGGCACACCAGCTACACTACCACCTAAGAGGGCAATCAATCATCAAATAAACTTTGTGCCTGGAGCAACATTGCCTAACAAGGCTGCATACAAGATGACACTGAAGTAGAACAAGGAGATAGCAAGGCAAGTTCAAGAGATTTTGGACCAAGGGTTGATCAGAAAAAGCATAAGCCCATGTGCTGTTCCAGTGGTGTTGGCACCTAAGAAGGGAGATAAGTGGAGAATGTGTATTGATTCTAGGGCCATAAATAGGATAACCATTAGATATAGGTTTCCTATTCCTAGGATAGAAGAATTAATGGACTATTTAGGGGGTGCTAAGTACTACTCCAAGATTGATTTGAAAAGTGGCTACTATCAGATTAGGATGAAAGAGGGAGATGAATGGAAGTCAACTTTTAAAACCACATAGGGGTTATATGAGTGGTTAGTAATGCCATTCGGGCTTACAAATGCACCTAGCACTTTTATGAGGGTGATGAATGAGGTCTTGAAGGACTATATAGGAGTCTTTGTGGTAGTCTACTTAGATGATATCCTCATCTTTAGCAAAACAAAAGAAGAACATATGAAGCACCTAGAACTTGTGTTGAAGAAACTTCAAGAGGAGAAGCTCACCATAAATCTTGAGAAGAGTGAGTTTATGAAGCAAGAGCTAGTCTACCTAGGATTTTTAGTATCTCAAGGGAACTTGAAGATGGACAAGAGCAAGGTTGAAGCCATTCTCAGTTGGCCTACTCCCAAGACAGGGACTGAAGTTAGGAGTTTCCATGGATTAGCTCAATTCTATAGGAAGTTTGTTAGAAGGTTTAGTGAAATCTGTGCACCGGTCCTTGACACCATCAAAGGAGGACTGAAAAAAAAGTTTGTGTGGACCAAATAAGCCAATGAAGGATATGAAATATTGAAGAGGGAGATAGCTACCCAACCAATCCTAGTTTTACCAAGTTTTGACAAACCATTCATAGTGGAATGTGATGCAAGCAACATAACAGTGGGTGCAGTCCTAAGCCAAGAAGGCAGGCCAGTGGCATTCTTTAGTGAAAGGCTAAATGAAACAAAGTCTAGGTACTCATCCTATGAATTAGAGTTGTATGCTTTAGTACAAGCTCTTAAAAAGTGGAGGCACTACCTATTGCCCAAAATACACCAACAATCAGGCCTTAAGCTACATCAATACTCAAGAGAAGCTCAATTTGAGGCACATCAAATGGATGGAGTTTTTGCAGTCATACACCTTTACTATCAAGCACAAGAAAGGGGTTAACAACAAGGTTGCAGATTCCCTTAGTAGGATATTTCTTACCATTCAAGAGATATAGCTGCAGAGCACAAGGGTTGAAGGATTCAAAGAACTATATGAAGGAGATTCTGATTTCTCAGTGATCTACAAGGTATGTACTGATTTTGAAAACTATTTTCACAGTGAATATGCAGATTATACTTTGTAGAATGGTCTATTGTTTAGAGGGAAACAATTATGTTTCCAAGAGGTTCCATGAGGGAGAATCTTATCCAAGAAAAGTACAATGGCAATTTGAGTGGACACTTTGGATTGAACAAGATTCTAAATTTAGTGGAGAGGTTCTATTGGTGGCCTAAGATGCAAAGAGATGTAAGAAGGTATGTGGAGCAATGTGGAGTGTGTCAAAAGGAAAAGGGAACATCAACAAATGCAGGTCTTTATCAGCCATTACCCATCCCAAATAGACCATGGGAATGCATAAGCATGGAATTCATAGTAGGGCTACTTAGGACACCGACTGGTTTTGACAGTGTGTTTGGGGTAGTGGATAGATTCAGCAAGATGAGCCATTTCATCCCATGCAAAACAACACATGATGCAAGTCAAATTGCACACCTATTCTTCAAGGAGGTAGTAAGGATACATGGGTTGCCAAAGAGCATAGTTGCAGACCAAGATGTGAAGTTTATGGGACATTTTGGAAAATGCTTTGGAGGAGGCTAGGAACCAACTTGTCTCATAGTTCTGCATATCATCCTCAAATGGATGGATAGACAAAGGTGATAAATAGGGTGCTTGGTAACTTGTTGAGATGTCTGACTAAGGAGTATGGAAAAGGATGGGAACAAGTCATTTTATAGGCAAAATATGCCTATAATGATAGCACAAACAGGTCTACTGGTAAGAGTCCATTTGAAATTGTATATGGGTTACATCCAAGAGGTGTACTTGAGCTGAGAGACCTAAAAGGTTATGAAGGAACCAGTGGACATGCTGATGATTTTGCTCAGTCAATGAGAGAGGTTCATGAGCAGGTAAAGAAGACATTAATGGAGGCTAACCAAAGTTGAAAGCTAAAAGAGATGAAGGGAAGAGAGATCTACAATTTGAAATAGGTGATTTGGTGATGGTATACTTGAACAAGGCAAGACTATAGAAAGGCATACCAAGTAAGCTGTAGATGAAAAGGATAGGGCCATGTAAAGTGTTGGCTAAATATGGATCAAATGCATACAAGGTGGAGTTACCCAAGGAGATGTCCATTTCGCCTATCTTCAATGTGAAGGACTTGGTGAAGTATAAAGGACCAGAAATGGATGAGGAACAGTATAGTGCTGAGGTGAGTAAGGATGTGGAAGGACTCAAGGTACCTGATCTGATCAGACCACTTTTTGACAAGATTCTGGATTCAAGGGTGAAGAAGAAGACTAGGCACAAGACATACATGGAGCACCTAGTGAAGTGGAGACACCAACCAGAGTCAGAGGCTACTGGGATAGCAGAGAGTGATTTCAAGAAGCATGGTATCAGTGAGAAGTTCTTAACACCACAGGTTCCTTAACTTCTTTGTTGCAGGGGGAGAATGGTGCAGGAGCACCTTAAGGTCTTTGGGAGAGATCTTTTCAAATTTTGGCTTGTAGGTGGTTCTAGCCAACCACCAAGGTAATAAGGAATAGGTTATAAAATCCCAAGGTTGAATTGATGTGTGTGTTGAGTCAAAGTTAGGTTATTTTAGAGCCTTGAGGTTTGGGGAAGTCTTAATGAGGAGATTAGGCAAATATTGACAATGTTGTTTTGGCAATTTGTCCTAAAAGTTTGAAGATGGAATTAATGATGTTCTAAGCCCGACCTAAGGGTCCTAACATGTGGGAATAAGGTATATAAGGTTAGAAAAACCCTAATATGATAGATGGGGAAGCTATTGTACGAAATGAGATTTGGAAAGAAGAGATTGTGACTTGGAAAAGAGCAAGTTTGTTTGGATTTTTGTGACAAAGCCTTCATCTAGTTAATTAATAGATTGAAAGGACTGAAATTATGCTTTGAGTCTTTCATTTGTGACCCATTCCTATCTTGTGCAGCATTGGTTTAGTCATTTAGTTTGACTGGTTAAGGTTTTGCAAATTCTTTTGGTTCTTGATTTCACTGCCCGGTTCAGGGACAGTTTTGTAAACAATGATCCCCACTTGACTTCCCATGGAAAAGCTTCCATGTCCACTTGGAATCAAGTAGGGGACTGTGTACATAGTGTAAATATAGCTTCTAGAGTCTTTGTGTGCAGGGGAGTTGATGTAACCATCAAGCTCTAGGTGAGTGCAGGGGCATTCTAGCTAGGTGCTTGGACAGGACAACATCAAGAAGACTTGCTAAATGGATTAGTTTGTGCCAATACATGGTGTAGGGGTGTAGGGGAATGTGTCTTGGATATGTGTATGCAAGGAGAAGTGCAGAGGAGACCATTAAGGAATTCAAAGAAGTGAAAGAGGTCAGATAGTGTCATAAACCCTAGAAACCCTTAACAATAGGGGGTTTGGTGAAAGGCCTATGTACGGACAGCAAGGAGGTCTAAAACCTAGAAAATGTTGGAGCCTAGGAGGTCTAGAGAAGGAATCCCTAAAGAGTTTGGAGGTTTGTTAAGGAAGTTTAGGCGTTATTCCAAGAACACCAGGTTTTGGAGGCCTAATTGACCAAAAAGGCTACAAGGCCTAAAAACTAAGTTTCTTGAATTTGATAGCCAAATGAAGAATGGATCCGCCAAGATGGATTAGAATGGAGCAAAACAAAACAAGGAGTAGTAGGAATACCTATTCCTAGTCCCAAGAATGGTTTGGGAACTTTGTAGCAAAATTGAGCCCATGGGAGCTCATGGTGATTTGAGAGCAAAGGTGAATGTTTGAAGTTGGTGGAGAGTACTATAAGGGAACATGGATCCTAGGAGTGATCCCTAAGTAGGGTAGAGAAGCATACCCTAGGGAGGCCAAAGATTAGGTCTTAGAAAGAGCAAATGTGCTCTTGAGATAGCACTCCCCACCAATAGTATTTTCCATGGATTGCTTGTTTCATCCTTTGTGATCAACTGTATTAGATGCATGGTTAGTTTGTTCTTCAATCACACTCACTCTTACAAGTATGAATTTTTTGTTTCAGTTTGTATCATTCAATTATTTCTAAGAGTATGATTTGTTGATGTCATAGTATAACATGCAATTTTTGTTTCATTGCAAACATGCCCTTCATTACCTCAAGGATATAAGAGATACAAATGTGGACATACGTTGAAAGAAGTATAATTTGTCCAAGATATACCAAAATACTGTTCATGATGGCATGAATGGTTTCTCTATATATCTTGAACAGATAAGACTTCTTCCAATGTATATCCATTTTCATCTTATTTCAAAATAAGGGTTCATTCCTTTTAACATATGTATCCTCAATATTGCATGTATAACATAAGACCCTTGTTCATTTGCAATCAACTCAATTAGATGCATGATTAGTTTGTTCATCGTTTACACTCAATCTTACATGTATGAGTTTTTTCTTACACTTTATATCTTTGTTTGATATGTATACATATATGCATGTATGCATATGCATATATGTATATGCATATGCATTGTATACATATATGCATACATATACATATGAAATTGTATATACATATGTGCATATGCATATGTATATGTACATATGCATATGCAAACAAAAAATGAAGTTCTTCTTTTAGATGTAGAGTGGAGTGAATAGAAGGAATGATGCATAAGCATAAGTAGCAGCAACATTACGCTCCACAAAAAAATGCATCATACTTTCCATTCGTTACACTCTTCATCCAAAATGCATTGCATATTCATATATACATTTACATATACATATGCATATATGTAGATACATATACATATACATATATGTATATACATATAAATATGCATATACGTATATGCATATTTACATTCAACCTAATTTGATAATTCTTTCTTTGTTGTTCAATTAAAGTGACTATAAATATCGACCCCTCTCCCTTACAACTAACTGTGATGATGGTTGACTCCTACTTATGTTATAACCATTTCTCAAACAGATACTAAAATATAACTTCATACAACATTATCAAATTTATATATAACTTCAAAGAGCACTATGGTATAGATGCATGGTTAGTTTGTTCATCAATTACACTCAATCTTACATGTCTGAATTTGTTGTTACAATTACACTTATTGTTTGATTTGTGTCAATTATAATTGGGGATGTGATAGTATAACATGCATTTTTCCTTTCCTTGCACAAATCCTTGTTCATTTGAAATCAACTCAAATAGATGCATGTGGTTAGTTTGTTCATCAATTACACTCAATATTACATGCCTGAATTTGTTGTTACACTTACACTCATTGTTTGATTTATGTCAATTATAATTTGGGATGTGATAGTATAACATGCATTTTTTTCTTTCCTTGCACAAAGAACCTTGTTCATTTGCAATCAACTCAAATATATGCATGGTCATCAATTACACTCAATCTTACATGTCTAAATTTTTTGTTACACTTACACTCATTGTTTGATTTGTGTGAATTATTATTGGGGATGTGATAGTATAACATGCATTTTTCCTTTCCTTGCACAAAGATCCTTGTTCATTTGCAATCAACTCAAATATATGCATGATTAATTTTCTCATCAATTACACTCAATCTTATATGTTTGAATTTGTTGTTACACTTACACTCATTGTTTGATATGTATATGTATATGCATATGCATACATGGATATGAAGTTATATATACTATATTTGATAGTGCTGTATAAGAAAATGTTATGCTGTATGAAGTTATATTTTAGTATGCTATTGGAGAAATGGTATTAACATAAGTAGGAGTCAACATATCATATGCATATTCATATATGTATATGCTGAATCCTACGTATGTTCATACCATTTGTCAAACAACATTGTGAAATTTGTAAAGTTATATATAACTTCAAACAACACTTGGTATAAATATTTCCAACCCTTTTTGATACAACAAATTAAAACTTATAAATAACATCAAGCAACAGTATGATAAAACATTATGATAAATATATGTGCACAATTAGATAGATACATATGTTTCCTATAGCCTTGTTCATTTTCATTCAACTTATTTAAATGTATAGATAGAGAAGTTTCCTATAGCTGTGTGTGTGTATATATATTCACAACAAACTATTACAGAGATAGATAGATACATACGTTTCCTATAGGCTTGTTCATTTACATTCCACATAATTAGATGTATGCCTTGTTGGCTAATCAATTACAATAACTCAAACAATCAGTGAGAGTAACATGATGGAACATGTTGTTTCTATTCAATTCATACTGTTGTTCCAAGTTACAAACATTCAAAACAAAAAATGTCAAACATTGTTTCAAATCCATCAAAACACTCAAAATAAAATAGTTGCAACCAAAAATTCAAATCAATCGAAAAAGCTAGGAAAACTGAAATCTAATGCCATGGTATCTTGTGAGTTGGATGTGGCCTATGACAGAGAAGGACTCCAAGATTGAATTGGTTGGATTATGCTTGGCATAGGTGAGGGTTGGTATGACTCTGAACGAGGACTCCAACTTTGAACTGGTTGAGAAATGGTTGGGATAGGTGACTGTGTATAGGATTGCGAAAGTGAAGGACTCCAAGTCTGAAATGTTTGGCTGCTAGTTTGGGTAGGTGATGGACAATATTGGGGGCAATGTATAGACATGAAATTTGTGAAGATCCTATGATGGTCAGGCAAGGGATTCAGAGGGTTGATGATACGCCTCTCCTTTGTAGCATTTTCTCGTGCCTTCTCCAAATATTTTTCCCTTTTTCCAGCTTCCTTTTCTCTCCTTTGCTCCTCCCTTTTTTTTTCCTTCTCCTTCTTTTGCAGCTCCTTTTCAGCCTTTGCTACGAGTAATTTCTTTTCCTTTTCAATTCTCATAAGATCCTTCACTTGAAATTTTGCAATCCTTTCTATCTTGTGCTCTACAAGTTGTTGTTTCTTCCTCAATTTCAGCTCTTCTAGTTCCTTATTTTTTTTCTCCATCACTGTCTCCATCACGTATTTGGACCCATGCTATGCAGTGGAGATGGCATTGTAAGAATTTGGTCCTCCTCCACATGCATATCCATACCAAGATTAGCAGCCCCATCTAATAGCCTAGAGGGCTGCTCGGGTGGACTTGGTAGGGAGAGAGATATGTCTCCCTAACTATTCTAGTCTCCCAATACTGTTGTTTCAAGTGGTTCATTGGAATCTAAAACAACAAATGCAAACATGTAAGTTTTAGAGTAATTGAAGAAAAAACTAACCATGCATATAATTGAGTTGATTGGAAATAAAGATGGGTAATTGGAGAGCATACTAACCATGCATCCCATTTTTCTGTTCTCCAACTTATGCAGTTCCATCATTACACTCTCCCTCATTCACTACGAAACCATTGCTGGATAGACTTAGAATGTTTGCAGCAACTGATGCTTCCTCGGGGGCAGAAAACTAGAAATTCTCGCTAACCCTCATGTCCTTCTCCAAAGCATTTCGATCAAAGGGCCACATACCTGTCCTCTTGAAGCCAATTGTTATGTTTGAAATAGTCAATGACTTTTGAAAAGCTAGGTTGCCAAGTGTGGCCAATTCTTCCCTTTGTATCTTGAGATTTAGATGTCTAATACTCCAAGCCGTTCTTTCCTTTCTGAAGTTAGACTTGAAAGACGAGAAAAAACTCACATCAAGAGGCTTCAACTTGTGTGATGTGTGGGTCGGTAGGGTGAGCAAGTCAATTCCAAACTCCCTTGCTTGGGTAATGGTAGAGAAGGCTACATGGCTTCCATGGCGATCAAATATCAATAGGTATCTATGGCTGGGCGAGCAACCTCCAGGTACTGGCATAGCAAAGAAGTTGAGCCATTTGATAAAAATATCTTTTGTCATCCATGCATGAGGTTGAACAACCATCAATTTTCCTGCCTCACAGTTGGCTATGTAGTTTTGAACATTATTTTTGCTTTTGAATAAATAAAAACCTGGAAGTTTCTAACTTGCAGCATTGACACATGCTATAATAGTGATCCACTCCCGACTCTTTAGGATTATGTAAGCAACAATTCTACTACCTTTGTTGGCAAGCACCTTCATATTTTCATTCCAACCAGCTTGCAGCCCTGTCTCATCGCAGTTCCAAATCCTTTGCAATCCATAATTTCCTGATGCATATACCTTTTCCAAAGTGTCGTAGAAAGAACTTACAACTGCATGCCTAAGATTTATAGCATGGTATCTATCTTGTCCTTGGGCTGTTCTCAAGCATAGATCAAGATGCTTTCTTTTGAATCCCGTCCACCAAGACTTGCTGGGAAGCCCATTATTGAATGGAGTATTCCTTGTTTCACATATT
Organism: Sequoiadendron giganteum; assembly: GCA_007115665.2. NCBI lineage: Eukaryota > Viridiplantae > Streptophyta > Pinopsida > Cupressales > Cupressaceae > Sequoiadendron > Sequoiadendron giganteum. Next base: position 567,115,446 of record CM021106.1, on the reverse strand, counting down.
TGGGCCACTTTCATTTTCAGATTTACAATCTCCAATCCATGGCCAATGACAACCATCTCCTTGCACCAATCGACGATCAATGAATCTTCGTCCTTAGTTAGGACTATTAGGGGCCCTTTCCTTCTACAAGTGGTCACACCACCCAATCAATTTGACAATGTTGTGGTAGGAATACCCCACTTTTTTGCTGCACCTCTAGTTAACCACTTGTGGTCTTCGACATCTTCAAGGACACGGTCCATGTCATCTTGGGTCCAATCCTGCCTTGGTGCAACCTTTTTGGTTGATACAGTTGGGTTAGCTTGGAGTATAGAGTTGGTTGGCTGCTCCACAATAATTTCTACGTCCTCCTCACTACTTGGTTCTTCACTTGGCTGGTGAATAGGAATGACAATGTCCTTGCCATCGCTATGAGGCAGATGCACACCTCTCTTGTGTGCAGGCATAGTTGTTCACCTCTGATTTGGTATAGGTCTCATTGTTACAGGTCGCCTGGTATTTGCTGTAGCTATTTTCTTCCTTTGCATTGAGCCAACATAGTGATTAGTAAACAACATACACTTAAGACTGTTAAAATAAAAATAATGATAGCAACTGAAACAACAAATTCATACATGTAATATTGAGTGTAATTGGAGAACAAACTAACCATGCATCTAATTGAGTTGATTTCAAATGATGAAGGGTATGTGTGCAATTAAACAAGCAATGCATGGTATACTACCATATCACCAACAATACCTATTATAAACATTTTGGTGATCATGTTAAACCCTTCCTCATACAACATTATGATACCATTATATATAAACTTGAAACAACAGTATGATACAAATGACATAGCACTATGATACAAATATATATGAACCAGAAACAACAGTATGATACAAATATGTATATCTTGAAACAACATAACGACACATGAAAGGGTTAGAAATATTTCTATCATTCTGTTGTTTCAAGTTGTGTAAGTGTTTCTTAATACTTTTTTAGAAATGGTAACCATATAGTCACTTTAATTGAAGAACAAACAAAGCATACATCTAATTAAGTTGAATATAAATGAAGAAGGGTATAGGAAACTTATGTATTTATCTCTGTATAATAAAAAATTGAACACGTCATTAGTGTAGGGTAGCTTTGAGCGAGGGGGTCCATGTCATCTAATTAAGTTGATGGTGGGTAGGGTAACTTTGAGCAAGGGGTCCATGTCATCAACATCCGAGTCGGCTTATTTTTTTATGCCACGTTCGTTGACCGTTGAACTGGTAGTATGTAACTTTTATTTTATCTATAGTAAACTTATGTATTTATCTATCTCTGCAATATATATATATATATATATATATATATATATATATATGTATATCTATCTATCTTACTGCTATTTCAATATTTATGCTCTTTCATAAATGGTTATAACATAAGTAGGATTCATATGCTATCACAGTTGGCTGTAAGGGAGAGGGGTCAGTTAAATTGAAGAACAAACAAAACATAAACATAAGGGAGAGTAGCTATGTGTGGGAATAGGAGCCGGTCATGGGTATAGTTTTGGACATATGACATATGGTGGGTATGTTATTTGACAACCTGGTATAGGAAACATGCATACACTATCAATTTAATTGAAGAAAAAACAAAGAAACATAGGAGCTTTTTTGCCCTACAGAGAATGCAATGAAGTGGTATAAAGTTCATGGAATTTTCCATGAAATTAAAATTCATGGTATTTGCCAAGAATTTATAAGTCATGGTATTTTCTGTGGATTTTATATTGGACTTCTGACAGCATGCACTGTAGGGCAAGAGTGTTTTGATGCGATGTATACGTTGACACGTGCATATAAATATATGCATATATGTACATTCAACCTTATTAGATGTATGCTTTGTTTGTTGTTCAATTAAAGTGACTGTAAATATCGACCCCTCTCCCTTACAACTAAGTGTGATGATGGTTGACTCCTACTTATGTTATAACCATTTATCAAACAACATACTAAAATATAACTTCATAAAACATTTAAATTAGAAATAAATATAATCTAATATACAAATATTTGTACATTTTGGTTATATATTTAGGGTATGTGTAGGATCATCATGGAAAAAACAGGCCCTTAAGTGGCAATAAAATTCAAAAAAATCAAAGTTAGGAAACTTGACGTAATTTTTTTAATAAGATCTATATCATTTCAAAAATATGTAAGAATAACAGGAGGTTAAAAAAATGTTGGGCTCCAATAAGCGTTTGCCCTCTATGGATATAGAGAAGGTTTTTCCGGATCTGCTACGCCAGACTAGGGCTTCGTAGGGGAAGCTCCGTGTGTTTGAAGCGGATGGAACATCTAGCAGCTTTGGCAGCATTGGCAGTGCTGGCGGTGTGAAGGGAGATCTACGTAGGAAGGATGTGTGCTGCGGTGGAGCTCCGACCATAGGGAACAATGAACAACTGCAGGGGCATCAAAGACTGTCAGTGGTGGGAAGGTTTGGCACGAGCAAGGAGCCATTAGAGCCCAGATCAGAGAGGGGAAGGAATGGCACAGGAAAGGAGCCATTAGAGCCCAGATCAGAGAGGAGATCGAGCCAAAACAAGTACCCTGGGGAGGTGAAAGGAAGGGTTCAAGACTCCCACCTAGTGTCGAAATCAATCACTATGGATTTAGCTGGGGAGCTGGAGTAAGAATTTATCAGTAATGAAATGGTTATTTCTGGGTTGGGGCTGATTGGAAGGTTCAGGGGGTTTTTTCCAAGATTGAATGACCTCCACCAATGGATCTCAAAATTTTGGAAACCTCTTCTGGATGGGTATGTTCAAATCTATCCAATGTCCAAAGGGTTTTTTATTATTGTTTTTGAAAAAGAATGGACAGAAAGAAGATCCTCTATGATTTTCATTGGGACTAGAATGATAAACATATCTTGATGTTAAAGCCATGGCATTCGGGTTTCAACCCAGCCACTAAAACTTTTGAGTGTATCCCCATTTGGGTGAGACTTCCCAATCTCCCATTGCAGTTCTGGTTTGATTCTTGCTTAGAAGCTATTGGAAACTCTCTAGGGAATGTTTTAATGGTGGATGAGGATTCCTCAAACCTTTTACATTCGACTTATGCAAGAATCTTGGTTGAAATGAATGTGTCCAAGGTGCCACCAGAGGAGATTCAGTTGAAGTATTCAAAGGGTTTTTGGGTGCAATCTTTAGACTATGAAGGGATACTATTTAGGTGTAGAATATGTCATCAGACGTGCCATTTGGCAATTGAATGTGCAAAAACTAGAACTAAAAAATCTGCTTCTTGGTGGAAAGATGCCTCTGCCCAACACTACACGGTGGAGAATCGGGGGATAAACAAGTGAGTCCACAGCCTAAACATACTGTGGAGGAAAATTAGGCAAGTGTAGGAGAAGAGCTTTGGATAAGAGAGGGATCAAGGCAGGATGGGAAGATCCTAGGACAGGAGGTTAGCAGGGGAAAGTGACCCCAATACAGGAGGAAACAGTGGTAGAGAAGAGTGATTCAGAAAGAACAAAAAATGGGGTTGCAACACCTGAATGCAGAGAAAAGAAAGGTGAGATGAGCTAAAAGGAGTTAAAGGTTGGAGTACGGATGGTTGTTGAACAACATCAACATGTTGGTTGTAGTGAGGTAGGAGCATGGAGGAGCCCACGAGAACCTCATCTGGATTGGCAACGGGAGGCAGCAAGTGTGGAGGATGGGTGGCAAACAGTTGTGGGAAAGAAATCAAAGAAGGTGAAAAAGAAAGCATTTGCAATGGTGCTACGTTCTCAATCCAAAGGCAAATTTAAAACAATTTCAAGCTCTTGAGCTGTTTTAGATCTCTGCGGTTGTTGGGTTGAAGTATGATAACATGTAATTTGGTGTGCTCTTATGGCTGGTTGGGTTTTTGCTGATGCTGGGGGGGTTTGGGGTCTCGATGTCATCATGGTTTTTGCTTGGGTTTGTGAGGTCTTTCATCGAAGTTGTACTGGATTTGTATTTGTAATCTTTTCAATTTTCATATCAATAAAATAATATAACCTTTTACCGATCAAAAATAAAATAAAATGTAAGAATAGAATTTGTAAAAAAATGAATGTAGTTTCTAAACTACTAGGTTTATTTAAAAACTAAAAAAATCTATTTGGTGAAAATTTGAAATTTCAATGCAGTAGTACTTAAATTTCAGGGAAAAATAAGAAGTAGGTGTCTGTCTAACCACCCTAACCACAATAAAAGGATAATATTTTTTTATAATATTTTAGATATAAGTAGAGGACTCATGTCCCAATGTGATGCATATTTTTTTGTAATTTTTTTCCAAGTAAATAATTAATTATGAACTTTTTATTACAACTTTTAAAAAATATAAAAACTCGTATGTTTGACCACCTTAACTTGGTCAAAAATTCATGAAATTCAATTTTTTTTAAAAAAAATCCTATAGTATGTGAAGCATAGAATGTGACACATATTTCAGATTCAAAAAATGTGATACCGTTTGAAAGCTATAGATATTTATCAATCAGAACTTTAGTCATAATTCAAATAGAAAATGAATAATAATAATTTATTAAATTCAAAGTAAAGCATAATTTATATTGGTGGAAAGTTGAGAATATCCTTTAAAAACCCTTTTTGTTTCATCAATTTTGGGTTAAAAAAAATGTCAGCCACATGGGTCATCATATCACTTACATATTGCCACTTTTTGGCCCATCATGATCCTGCACATACCCTTTAAATATATATGTGTGTGTGTGTGTGATGCCTTTTAAATTTTTTCTATAACATAAGTAGGAGTTAGCCATTATCACAGTTGGTTGTAAGGGATAGGGGTTAATATTTACAGTCACTTTAACTGAACAACAAACAAAGCGTACGTCTAATTAGCTTGAATGCGTGTAAGTTCCTTCATTTTGTATATAAACAAACAAACCCATATATATTATAGATATAGATAAATGTGTGTAAGTTTCTTAATTTTTTATATAAACAAATATATATTGTAGATATAGATAAATGTGTAAGTTTTGTGAAAATAGATAGGGCTATAGAAAACATATGTAGATATGCATCTATGCAATATATATATGAATGTATCGTAATGTTGTATTGGAAAGGGTTGGAAATATTTCAACCATAACAATAAGCGTAATGGGAGAGTGGCCGATGAAAACATAAAGTATTGGTATGAAAACGAAGAAGGTGTCGATTTATTTAAATATAATTGGAGAAGGCAATTTGACATTGAGTAAATGGAATGCAGTATGTATTATTGGGAAGGAAGGTATTGAGACTTACTGTAGAAGCTGAAGGAGGAGACTGCATCGATTTGGAGGAGGTCATCGTTGCTCAAGAGTATGCAACAAAAAGTGAGAAATTTGAATTTCTTTAGTTGTAACTTGCATCACACAACTGAGGATTCATTGGATAAATAGGTTTACATAATTTGAATTGGTGGAGAGTGGATTAATTTGAATTATGGGAGGGAATTTGATGTGCATTCAATGGATTAATGATAGAAGTGATAGCTTCATGGGCATGTAGGATTTCTGGTTGGTGATTTGAAATGATATTAATATTTTTTTGAATTGTAGCTAGTTTTAATTTTTTTTTAATGATTATTGGTTTTTATGTTTATTTTTAAATAATAGTCTAATAATTAAGTGTTTTAATGAAAAAATCCAATGCATAGTGAGCTCGAGAGTTCATTTTCTTTTTAATTTTGCAAACAAATTTAGAAAAAAGATTGGTTAACATGGACACCCGGGAACCGGTAGTTTGTAAAAAGAAGATGAGAAATGGAACATGTTGAAATGTATTTTGTTCAAATATATTTGGAATTAAACTAGTTGGCAATGTGTTCTGTACATGTCAACTCACTTTTAACGCAATAAGACTTACATTTTGGATAATAAAATATCCCTTTACAACAACCTTTTATTGGGAAGGTGGCAAATATTATTTATGTTGTGGAAATAAGATTATCATGATGCATTCACTTAATATTGTGAAGGTGGCAAATAAATGTCAACTTGCATTCACCTACTATTCAGAAGGTGGCAATAAAAAAGTCTACCTATGATAAGACATATTTTGAATTTAATATGAATCTATCATATCATATTTAAAAGCATATTTGAAATTTTTATTGGCATCAAAATTGCCCAACGGTGGGCCCCAGGCTGTCCAAATCTATATTTACAATCGAGCATTGACCCACGATCGACTCTTCCCCCTTATTAACGTGAATATCTTATAAAATACATTCCAATGGATTTTTCGTATAATTCCCTAACCCTATCATGGCATGTGAGGTAAAAATATTATTGAAAAAGTTGAAAGCCGTAAATAAATCAAATAAACTATTATTCTATTTGAAGATTCAAATGAAGGGGGTTGTAAGAATTTTAAACTATTAACAATTGAAAACCTTTATTTATGAATTTAAAATACTAGCACTTGCATTTAAAGAAGTTTTAAGGATTACACTGATAGAAAACTATATGTATGTTAATATGTTAGAGAGTACATGTTTGTACATGCAAATTCTAGTTGCATGTGGTTGGATTAAACAATTAATAATAAATGCTAAATAATAGAATGAAATAAACTTAGACAAATCTAGATTTTTTCCTTAAGAAAATTAAGTATTATTGAAATTATGAAATATTTGTATACATATTTGAAACATAAAGCAATGCAAATGAAAAAATAAAGTTGTCATCAAATTGATAAAAAACACTACAAATGGAAATAGAATGTTCCCATCTAGTTGTCAAATCAATATTTATCGGGAGTTTATGTGATAAGTAAGATTTTGAAGGCTTTTACTGTTAAATGACAATTGGTTTACCATTAAACAACAACCAAAAATTGTTTTCTAATGACTCAACAATGATTTGCAGGCATGAAACTTGTTTCAAGCTCAAATCTCACACTATATGTAGCCTATCGACTAATTAACAATGACTTCATTTTATTTGTTTTAAATTCATTTCATTCCATTTTATATTGTTAAATTTCAAAGCCATAATAAAGGAGTCCACGTTTATGTGGGGAATTCAAACAAATTATCTCTTTTAGGTAAGGATATATATTTTGATAATTAATGTAATTAAATTTGGCTTCCTTTTTGTGATATGGTAGTGGATTTTAAAATGTATTTATATATTTAGGAAGTTAGAATGTTGGGTGTATATTTAACATATATATGAATGTAAAAATAAAGGATATGTATTGTAATCATTGTAATCACTTGAATTATTTATTGTGTACACATATTTATAATAAACATATCCATATGCTAAATAATTATTGTTTTAAAATAAGAGATTTTTATTATACATGTGTGTTATTTAAATTTTTGGTTTATAAGTGAGGAAATAATATGAATAGATGAACTTAGTTAATACAATAATGTCAACCTCAATGTTATTTTAAATTGTAAGAAGATTTTTTTTTCTTTTTTGATTAATCTAGTTAGTCAATGGTTTTCCCAACAATTATATTTATTTGAGCCTTGAGAGAGTAAACAATAAACCCCTAGTTTGGCTTAGGGAATTAAATATTTTGAGTCCATAATTATTTAGGTAAAGGGCCATGATATACTTTGGTATTTATAATAATCATTATTCGATAGTTTGATTGGAAAATTTAGTGTGGATAGAGGTGAAATTTAAACTTAGTTATGTTATAGTTTAGGATATTCTTTTTATCATTTAAGGGTGTGTAGGATGGACTCCACACACCCATCTAAGTTCACCATTCTGCTCCCCACCCTCGGGTGATGTGTCATGGATAATGTTACACTTGAGCAACATTATCTGATGCATATAGAGTTAATGCCATGTCAATCATGGTAGTTAGTATTATAGAAATTATGTTGGTAACATTAATGTTTTGAAAAAATGATAGTTGCATTTTTCCCTTCCAATTATATTTAGGGCATTACAATTATCTCTATACCCAAGACCACTTGCAAAAAAAAATAAAATCCTTCTACAAGAGGTATGCAAGAAATGAATTTGTTTAATACTAAGGTCTATCAGATATGATGATGAGATATATTACAAAATGTACAATGACCTTGCTTATATAGACAAGGTGTGATGAACTACTAAATGAAAAACATTAAATGACTTGTGTCATTATTAAATGACTTGTGTCATTATTAAATGACTTAGGACACTAGAATTAAATAAAATTTTAAAAGATAAAATCTTATTTAGGCAACTAAAACTTCTAGAAATATGCCTAGGACCTAAGTGGACTTAACATGTAAATAGGACCAACTAATTAACTAGTTAGGTAAATCACCTATTTACACCAACAATTATGTTATTGAATTCATCATAAAAATCTCTTCCATACCAAGGTTATGCTATATTAGAGATCAACCACATAGCTACACTATCAAGAGAAAATCAAGTGAAATGGGTGCTTAACTTCAAATCTATCCATGGGGTGAGGAAGGTAAGGGATTGAGGTAAAAATTCATTATTGTTTTTATCTTTGTATTCATGTTCTCTTACCATTCTATCATCTTCATTTTGGCATGCCCGATGGGACCCACATCCTTAAAACTTACCAAAATTTGATTTTTTGTGCAAGTTTTTATGTTGTAGGTAGCAAAATAACACCTTTGACTATGGATTGATGCCTCTATCCAGATGGGATCGATGCCTCTATAGCATGGTTTAGCACCCTTTCAAGATACTTCAATGCCTCTACTAACATTGCAGTTTTATGTTAACTTTTTTGGGTTTGCATGTTTTTCTCAATTTTAGGTGTTTACTAACAAATTTCTTGTCTATTTTCACTAATTTTTTGATATTTTTGGTTGTTATTTGTTTTTTTTGCAAGAGTTCTAGATTAGTGCCTCTACATATCGATTCAACACTTTTAATGCTTTAGCACCTTTATTTTTTGCTTCAGTACCTTTGTTTCTTAGGTATAACTTTTTATTTTTAGCCCATTTTGTTTTGGCACTTAGGCTCTGTGTTTTGGTGCTTTTATTATTTTTACTATTTTTTGTCATTTTTAAGTCTTTTTCCTAACATTTTTTTGGTCACTAACTAGTTGTGCAGTTGTCCCACACTTGTCTAGGACCATGAAAAGTAGAAACTACTAACATTTTGGTGTAGGAACACTTGCCATTTAGAGTTGGTATTACCACTAGTTTAGTTACACCTAAAGTTAGAGTAGTGGCAAATTAATTTTTTTTTCCATGTTTGGAGGGTTGGTGTTTGGTGTATTCTCCCCCCTTGTGACTCTAGTGCAATATTGAGGATTAAAAACTACACTTTTCCTCATCTTCATTTTATATTAGATCCTAAGATTTTGCTAGTTTTGTGTGTATGGTATCCCCTTCCACCTAGTGTGATATTGAGTGATCAAAATACCTAACAAAATCCTTCCCTTTAGGAGGCTTGTTTGGGGATTTCATCACCCTAAGGGATGACCTCAACCACATGTTATTGGTGGGGTATATAAAGGGGGAGAACAAAAGTTATACCCCAATCTAGCTACATCATGTTTGGTGAATTTTTGAGGCCCTTGGTGATTCAGGATGTAGGGTGAAGCATTGGTCCAAGATTTTTTCTAGCTCTTTATTCACACTTATAGATGGGATAGTTTTCATGGTTTTGCCTCATGTACCCTCCTGGTAATTAGAGGAATCCCTAGAGAACTTGTATATCCTAACTTAAGACCATTCAGCTGTAGCTTAGTGTGGTGTAAGGTACAAATGATAATGTTTGAAGTTACTCACCATGTACTTTCTCTTGTTGAGGTGATAAATATTCCTTAGTAAGACCTTGTCCTTATAAGGTAAAGGGAACATGACCTTGGGTGATCCCACAATAGTGGTTTACAATTTTTGGCCAAACTGGACACTGAAATTATTATTTTTAACTAAATCTTCACATTCAGGCACCTATAGCGGCTAAACCATGAGGAATTTGAAGATGATGCAAACTAGAGTCTCATCAAATTTTTCCTGTAGATTCTTAAAATATTTTTTTCAAAATTTTTGGAATAAGATTGCATTTTTTTTTCCATCTCCCACAAAAATTGGTTTTTTTCAGAAAACAACATTTTAAAAAAGTGACGCTCACCGTATACAACATAACTTTTTTTGTATGAAGGATAAAATTCTAATTTTTTCGAATTTAGATTTGTAACTATGATATCTATCACTTTAATTTGGTCTCATAGTTGTTTATTGAATATTTTTTCCTTAATAGAGTTTCAAAGTCAAACCAATTGCGATTCAGACATAGGCGGATTGTATACAACATAACTTTTTTTGTATGTATCAAAATTCAATTTTATTTTATTTAATGGATCAAGGAAATCAATACCCAACATGAAAATATTTAAAAAAAAATTATTTTGATAATTTGATATTTTTCCACATGTGCAAAACAAAGAGCTTTATTTTCGGTGAAAAACCTATGTTTAATAAAACTAAAAAAACACATACATAATAAAACCAAAACATATTAAAATTATATTCATGGGATAGCTCATTTCAAGGACTATTGTAATCATTTGAAATAAATTTTAAATGAATTCATTCGATCCCCCAAAAGGTAAATCAAAAGTGATTTTTTATCAGCATTTTGATAGGTGTAAATGAGACTCATTTATAGGTATGGTTTAAAACAAGTGAGGTTCTATCCAAGGGGGTTTGATCTAAGGTGGTTTGATCAAATCCTCTTCAATTGGAATCCTTAAAATGGAAATTTTAAAGGCTTAAATCATTATATTTTCTAAAAATATGTGATTTCAGAAAAAATTTAGTTCCTCTTAGAAATTGTAAACTAGCTTTGTGGGATCACCCCCTTTGTATACCCTAGTTACCCATTCATTTGAAAGTATTAGCCTTTTGGCTATCAGGCCCACATTAAGTTTTTACTCCTACTTGACTAATTTAGGATTGCACTCAAGTGTTTGGTGTATCTTTCATGTGTTATACTAGTGATAAGCCACTTGACATTAATTTTTTTAAAAATATCCTTATCACCTTGAAAATTTTAATCCAACCATCTTGTTTTTGTGTGAAATCTATTGCCAAAATCTAAAAACACAACTAGGATCATAGTTTAGTACATAATATTACCTATTTAATGCCTAAGTAGTTTGTTTCTACACTTTTTCTGGTTCAACACCCAAGCAAGATACTTCAATGCCTATGAAAATCCCTTTCAAGACCCCCTTTCATCGCCTAGGAAAGATAATTCAATGCTCTTGCTAGTTTAGTGCCTTTGCACTATGCTTCAGTGCCTGCATTGTTTTACCTCAAAAATTGAGTAGTTGAATCGAAAATATTATCACCTCCTTTGAGAAAGGTTAAGTTCCATTAGTAGTGGCTTTAGATAGACCTATTTTTACAATAAACTATCCATAAACCTCATCATCCATAATAAGGTCCAAAAACCACCTTCCATTTTTTCCTGAGAACTTATGTATTTCAAGTAAGAAAGAAAACATCCAAAATCAATCCCCCAATCATAAAAAGTATCTAGATTTTCTTGAGTTATCTTTATCTTTGTCAAACCATCAAAATAAAATCACTAGCTTACATCTAAAACAACCATCCATCCAACCTCACAAATTCCACAAGATCCAAACAACCAAAATCAAAACCAAAACTCAACTAGGTCTATCATTGTATGCCCTTAACAAGGTCACAAACTAGGAAAATCATGGAAGCTAACAACCAAGTGTGGGGAATGCTTCATGTAGAGGACATCACTAATCAACCAACATCACCTACTACAAATGAAGAGGAATCCCTTGTGCAACAACCCGAGTATTCACCAAGGACACAATAATTTTCACAAAATGTCAAAAATAAGAAATTATGGAAATGATCATTACAACAAATTGGGATAATTTATTACTATAATTAATTCAAAATATATCCAAGTTACCACCGAATTTTGACATAACACAACTCACATCTACCACAAATACCACAACACCAACAACTACTAATCCCCTAAGCAACTTGTGGGGATCAAACCCCCCTAGTCTATGATACAACAACCCACATGCACAAGTCACAAAACCACCCATTTCTATACCACAATTAACTCAATCATAAGCCTCTACACAACTTAGGGTTAGTATTCCATCTATATTAATATATTCAAGCATGCATTCATCCATACCAACCCAACCCTTGAATCAAGCCACAAACTTCATTAACCTACTCCAAGCATCTAACCCACTCATTCATACTTCACAAAATACCATATAAAAAACTAAAACCTATATACCAACACATTATAAATACATAAAACATATTCAATGTAATATTTCTTATGAAAAATCAAACCCAAATCTGAAACTTTATTATTTCTATCCAAAATATTAAACAAGGCAAATCAGGAATAAGGGAAAATGCACCAAACAACTCCAAACCATGATTAAATAATGAGAAATTGATTAAGAAGGATTTATTACTAATTTAGGAATGAATTTACATTATTGTTTCTATCAATGCATCAACTAACAATAATTTTACATCTGCTACAAATATGCATAAAAAGACACAAACCAAAATCTTAAATATGCACCAAAATACATCAAACTGGAAATCAGGTAAGGTGCAATTGAAATTGAATGATTTATTATGGTTCTTCAAATGGATTTACATTATATTTTCTATGGTATATAGCAAATAACTATCATGAATAACTGCAGCAAGTTACACACATATCTCTAACTGAAAAAACCAAAACATACACTATAACTGAAGCTAACTTTGCACAAAATCTATAAACTCCACACCAAAATATTATACAAAATAAAAGCATGAAAATAAAGTCTAGCAATAGAAAAACCATGAAATCCAAGTTTGCAAATGGTTTGCATGACTTAGAACAGAAAATACAAAACCAAACTATTCAAACTACAACTATCCAACAAAACTCAACTTCTGAAAATGAAATATAATAATTTAGATCAGCACTATGGTAATCTCTGAGTGAGATTACACTATGATGAACCTCCGACTCTTGTCCTTAGTTCACTTGGAAACCTTAAATATCCCATTCTTGAGCCTCCCTCTCCATAGGTTTGGTAGCCTCTGAAGAATAGCAAATGCATTAGCAACAATCAATGAATGAATGGAAAAGATATTTTTTCCCTTAAGTAATCCACATTCAAAAGCCAAAGTTGGGCACCAAGATTTCATGCCAAAATGAGGGAAATAATTGAGTAACTCCTATTTCACAATTGGTTGCCAAAAAATTCCATTTCCCATAATTATTTCTTTTTTACAACTATTGTCATAAGCAATAATTTTCTACCTTTTTGCTCCATCAAAACCCATGCCCAATATGGATGATAAGTCAAATATAATATTTATTTTATGATTAAATATTTCTTATTTAATCAAATCACCAAATAAAAATATTAATCTCCCAGTCAAACCAATGGTCTTGATTTAGTATTTTTAGAAAAAAGGGGACACATGACAAGTCATCCCTTCCCAAAATTTATTGTCCTCAAACAATTAAAAATGTGCATCTCCAAGATCATGTATCCAAGTTGATCTATCATACCAAACTACATACCAAGCCTTGATCTTTTATTTGTATGAAGTTGCTTCTTCCTCTTAAGAATCCTAAAAATTCACTGAGAATTGTCCCTATGTTGTATAATTTATTGAAAAAATATTTAATATGCAACCTCATATCCCATATTACCTATGTATTTGTAGCATGCTTAGCATCTTATTCAATTAATAACCCCTCCCTTTCAATCTTTCTCCAAAACTGTGTATGTGCATGGTCACAAAGAAAGATAAACCAAAAGTCCTTGCAACCTTTGATATAGATTTGGTTTATGCAACACAATGGATTATTAGAGAAAAAAATAATCCTCCAAAATAATTAATATATTTAAAAACAATTACCCCTTTTATCTTGGAGTTGTTGGAATACCGCTTGTAGGAATCAACACTGTTTGTTCCAATTTTTACCTTAGTTTGATGGATGTTATATGCAACTTCAGAATCTAATATATAGAAAAAATAGTATAGCTGAGGAATAGATATTAACATCATACAATAGAAACACATACTCCTCCCAAATCTGAGTTTTAACCCTGCAAACTGTTTTGGGTCTCTAGCTAGTGATGCACCATTATTAGGAAACTTGCACCTAACACTTCTAAAACAAATGATGATGATACAAATCTATTTTTTATACTCAACAAAATTTTTGTAAGCAGAAATGCATCCTTCACAACAAAAAAACATAACTTAGAAATAATTACTTCTTTTTCCTCCCAAGTACCCAAATTTACATTGCAATAATTCACAACAAAAGTCCCAAATTTTAACTTAACTTGAGAGATCTTACCTTCAACTTCATGTGTAGATCTATACTAGAAATACTTCAATAAAGAAGCAACAAATAGCATCATACAACAACAAGTACACATTCTAGAAACAATTGCTTCTTTCACCCTTGGAGAAAAGAAATCCACAATATCGAAAGACACATTGATTACCTCAAACTTAACCTTAACTTGGAGGATATTAATTGCAGCTCCATGGAATAATTTTGGACAACAACAATACTGTAGAGGACCAACCATTAACATCATACAACAACAATATTCATCTAAGGACCAAATATGCAAGCAATAAGACAGTTTGATAGAAGGTAGTGTACTCTCTGTGTACAACTATTAGCACATTTTTATAACCCAAAATAATTTCAAAAATGATTATAACATAATCTATTGTGTTTGGAAACCTCCAATCTTCATGAGTGATAAGGAGATACCATGAAGTAATCATTCTAAAGAATTTATCCCCAACTATATTGTCAATTACCCATTTGTGTTGCTCATTACTCCAACCATACTGAATCAAGAGAATCTTCAATCCGAAGCAATCCATATTCATCTCATACTTTCCATATTCCCAATATTGATTATACTTCCAGTAGCGAGCCTTGGTTGTGAGGATTTCTGGAAAGTGTGTCCCATTCTGGCAGTGAGCCCTTGTAACCAATTTTGTAATTACTTATATTGTGAGCTAATCCTCACAATGATTTTTCCTTCTTGGGTTTTCCACGTAAAATATGGTGTTCTCTTGTGCATGGTGTTAAATTTGTTTCAGTTTTAGTTTTATGCTTTTCATGCTAATTCATCATAACAGATTAAGGGTTTAATGAATGCATGTGGATTTGAATGTTATTGAGGGTTTTGATGTTTTGATAAGATATAACTGTTTAACCCCCCTCTCAATTGTCTTGTTCATTCAACAATTGGTATCAGAGCAAGGTTCCTTAGAGAAAATATTAACAACTTGAGGTAGATTTGGGATGGTGAACAAGAAGGAGATCCCTATGTTTGATGGCATGGACTATGTATTCTGGAAGGTTAAGATGAAAGGCTATTTGGTTTACCTTGGATATGATTTCTAATAGTTAGTGAAGACTCAATATTCTATACCCGCAAATGGACCGAGCACAAGTGATGAGATCGAGGCCTATGAAATAAATGGTAAAGCAAGGTTTGTTCTCTTGAGTATTGTTGCATATTTTAAATTAGTAAAAGTGATGGATTTGAAAACTACTAAAGAAATTTGGGATAAGCTACAAATTATTTATGAAGGAGATGCTAAGGTTAAATAAGCTAAGATGCAAAATACAAAGACACAATTTGAGAATCTACGAATGTCTAAAGAAGAAAATATCACAAGCTACATGTAGAGAGTTGATGAAATTGTCAGTGCAATCAGAGGTCTTGGAGGAAAAGTCAAAGAAACAAAAGTGGGTAAGAAAATTCTCAAAACTCTTCCTAAATCTTATGGGGGCATGTGCAGGATCATCATGGAAAAAATAGGCCCTTAAGTGGCAATAAAATTCAGAAAAATCAGAGTTAGGCAACTTGAACTAAAAATTTGAATAAGTTATCTATATTATTTAAAAAATATGTAAGAATAGAACTTGTTGAAAATTTAATGTAGTTTCTAAACTACTAGGTTTATTTTTATTTAAAAAAAATCTATTTGGTGAAAATTTGAAATTTCAATGCAATAGTACTTAAATTTCAGCAAAAAAATAAGAAGTAGGTGTTTGTCTGACCACCCTAACCACAATAAAATGATAATATTTTTTTATAATATTTTATATATAAGTAGAAGACACATGTTCTGATGTGATGCATATTTTTTTGTAATTTTTTTCCAAGTAAATAATTAATTATGAATTTTTTATTACAACTTTTAAAAAATATAAAAACTCGTACGTTTGACCACCTTAACTTGGTCAAAACTTCATGAAATTCATTTTTTTTTTTTAATCCTATACTATATGGAGCATAGAATGTGACACATGTTATAGATTTAAAAAATGTGATATCGTTATGAAAACTATATATGTTTTTCAATCAGCCTATCAATTAGGACTTTAGTCGTAATTCAAATAGAAAATGAATAATAATTATTTATTAAATTCAAAGTAAAACATAATTTATATTGGTTGAAAGTTGACAATCTCCTTTAAAAACCCTTTTCATTTCATCAATTTTGGGTAAAAAAAAAGTTGTCAGCCACATGGGCCACCATATCACTTACATATCGCCACTTTTTAGCCCATCATGATCCTGCACATACCCATGGTTAGAAAGTTTTTTCTATTAAGGAAATTTTAGATTTTAATACTTACAGTAGAGATTAGTTGTATGGTACACTAATTTCATTTGAAATGAGAGAATTTGGTCTATATACTAGTGTGAAAGTGGAGATTTCTTTTAAGGATGGAAAATTAGGGCAGGCTGAAGATTCAGATTAGGATGATCTTGATGATGTAGAAACTAACTTTGTGAGAAGGATGAAAAAGGGTACCAGTAAGTACAAATGTAAATTACCTTTCAAATGTTTTAGTTGTGGAAAAATAGGTCACTATGCTTCAAGATGTCCAAACAAAATTATGAACTATAAGAATAAGGAAAACAAAGGTAAGATGATCATAAAAAGCTATTATGTTAGAGAAGATGCAAGTATTTTTGATGATGAATCTGATTATGGAGATTATGATGATAATGAATGCTTGAACTCTTGTCTTTAAAAGATGAATTTGTTTCTGATAACTCTAAAAGATGTGTGAAGGAAAGTGCTCTGGAGACAAAAGAGACAAAGGTTAATACTAAAGGTACTTTGGTATCTTCTTTTCATGTTAGACAAAATAAGAACTATTGGATCATTGACAGTGGTTTCCCAAATCATATGTCTGGATACAAGAGTAAGTTTGTTAAACATGAAAAATATGATGGAGGACTTATTAAATTTGGAGATGATTTAGGTACTAAGATTTGTGGAATAGGTTCAATCAATTTTGATGGCAAGCATAATATTAATGATGTTTACCAGATGTCAAGGGTTTAAGGCATAATATTTTGAGGGTTGGACAAATGTATAGTAAAGGATATAATCTTATGTTTTAGGATGATGGATGTGAGATCAAAATAGGGTCTGAAATGATCATTGCTACTGAAAATAGGATAGATGGAAATGTTTATCAGCTCAAGGGCGTTGATGGCCATTGTTTTATGACTTAGATGAATGAAAGTTGGTTATGGCATAGAAGGACATGTCACATTAATTTTGATAACTTAGTTAGAATCAGTTTAGTTCAAGTAGTAAGAGATTTTCCAAGGATTACAAAGCCTATCAATTTTGTTTGCAAGGAGTGTCAGATTGGAAAGAAAACAAGAAGTTTCAAGGGTAAAGAATAACATTCTACCAAATTGTTGGAATTACTACATATAGACCTTTGTGGTCCTACAAGAGTGAGAAGTCCTCAAGGTGATAGGAATTTCATGCTTTTGATTGATGATTATTCTAGAATGACATGGGTTACTTTTCTTAGAGATTTTTTTTGAAGCCCTAGATAGATTCAAAGCATTTAACATTATGGTTGAGAATGAAATATATTTGAAGATCAAATGTTTGAGGTCTAACAGAGGTGGATAATTCACCTCCAATGAATTTAACATGTTTTGTGAGAATCATGGCATAAAGAGGCACTTGTTTTCCCCTCAGAATCCTTAGCAAAATGGAGTGGTTGAAAAGAAAAGTAGGACTATTCAAGAAGTTGCAAGGACTATGATGAAAGAAGACAATCTACCAGAAGTCTACTGGAGAGAAGTAATTCATACTACTATTTATATACTTAACAAAGTTCAAGAAAATGCAAACAACACAAAGACTCCCTATGAGTTGTGGTATGGAAGAATCCCTACTATCAAGTACTTTAGAGTGTTTGGAAGCAAATGCTATATCAAAAGAGATGATGAAAACTTAGAAAATTTTGATTTGCAAGGTTTGATGAAGGTATCTTCCTTGGATATTCTAATAAAAGCAAAGATTATAGATGTTACAATAAAAGATTGAGAAACATTGTTGAGAGTGCAATTGTCAAATTTGATGAGGATCTACAAAATTTAGTGGTGATAGATGGATATGAATCAGATGAGCCTGCCTATAAAGAAGAAGAATACAAAGCTAAGGAATAGGAAGTGCAAGATGAAGAGGAAGAAGCTCTAAAAAATACCCCTAAAACCCCTAAGTATGTGAAGAGAAATCATTCCGAAGAATAGATCATTGGAGACAAAAGCAAAGGAGTGTTAAGACAAGAAGGAAAGTTGCTGAAGAAGAGGTATATCTATGTTTACTTTCTAAAGTTGAACCTAAAATTGTGATTGAGGTATGCAAAGATGAACATTGGATGAAGGCAATGGAAGAAGAACTTATGCAAATTGAGAAGAATCTGACTTGGGAACTTGTCCTAAGACCTGCAAACAAGAACATCATTGGTACCAAGTGGGTATTTAGAAATAAACTGAATGAGAATGGAGAAATGGTAAGAAACACAACAAGGCTTGTGTGTAAGGGATATGCACAAGTTGAAGGAATAGACTTTAAGGAGATATTTGCTTTGGTGGCTAGAAAGGAAGTAATCAGGATATTCTTGGCATTTGCAGCACATAAGGATTTTAAAGTTTATCAGATGGATGTGAAGTCTACTTTATTGAATGGAGAGTTGGAAGAGGAAGTACACATGGAACAACCGAAAAGATTTAAATTATCAAATAAACCTAATATGGTATACAGATTGAAGAAGGATTTATATGGATTGAAGCAAACTCCTAGAGCTTGGTATGTGAGGTTGGATAAGTATTTGATACAAGGATTCAATAAAGTCACTACATATAGTAATCTTTACTTTAAGGTTGAAAAAGATCAAATTTTGATTGTAGTTGTGTATGTTGATGACATAATCTTTGGAGTCAATGAAGCTATGTGTAAGAAGTTTGTAGAAGAGATGCAAAAAGAGTTTGAGATGCCAATGTTTGGGGAGATGAATTTCTTCCTTAGGCTACAAATCAATCAAACAGATAAATGCATATTCATTTCACAGTCAAAGTATGTCAAAGAGATGTTGAAGAAGTTTGGAATGGAAGACTTCAAACCAATATGTACTCCTATGGTTACTAGTTGCAAATTGAATTAAAATGATGAATCCCCTAATGTTGATCAAAGCAAGTACAAATATATGATTAGTTGACTACTATATCTAACTACTAATAGACCAGCTATCATGCATTTAGTTTGTCTTGTGTTTAGATTTCAAGAAGATCCTAGAGAGTCACATGTTACGATAGTGGAGAGGATATTCAAATACCTAAAAGGAACTCCAAATCATGGCTTGTGGTATTCAAAGGATACCAATTTCATAGTGAGTGCTTACATAGATGTAGATTGGGATGGTTGTGTAGATGATAGAAAAAGTACAAGTGGTGGTCCATTATTTCTTGGATGTAGATTGGTGTCATGGCTACGTAAGAATCAAGATTGAGTTTCTTTACTTACTACAAAAGCTAAGTATATTACAACAATATCTTGCCACACACAAGTGTTATGGATGAGGAAAACATTCAAGGATATCAAAGTGGTGTATGATGGGACTATTTCTATCTTTTGTGATAATACAAGTGCAATAAACATTTCAAAGAATCCACTGATGCATTCAAGGATAAAACATATTTCAATCAGATATCACTTTTTGAGAGAGAAGGTTGTGGAGAACGAAGTGAAGCTTGAATATGTGCATAGAAAGGATCAGATGGTTGACATATTCACTAAGGATAATTTTGAGTATCTCCATGAGAAGTTGGGGGTTATTGCCTCTCCTTCTTTGAACTAGATGTATAAAGAGATGCATTGGTCCAATGGATCTCAAGATCTATCCCTTATTCTCGACTGATGTTTGTAGCTACCTCTTAGGGGGAGTAGATAGTTGTAAATTGGTGTGTGCCCCTAAGGGGGAGTATTCAGAGTAGTAATGGAAAGGAGTTGTATAATAGCTATGTAATGTCAAAGGGGGAGAGTAATGAAAAAAATTATGTCCTTTGGGCCATTGATGTCAAAAGGGGGAGAGAGTATCATGTGAAAAATAATAATTAATAAGGGGGAGAAACGTGTTGAAGAGAGAATCATGTACGTTCAAGGCTGTTGTGTCTTTGATGGTTTTTCACATCATGTGTTGCCATTGATGACAAAGGGGGAGATTTTTGCAAGTATGAGAAAATTGGTGTTGTCATTGATGTCAACAATCTTGTGTTGGCATTGGTGTCAACTGTATGTGTCGAGGATGATTGATGTTGAAATGAATAGATGGTGTTGTCTATTCTTTGATTTGCTGCATTATGTTGTCATTAGTTAAGCTATTGCTGTTAACATCTGTTGTTACTTTGATAAGATTATATCTATGGTTTTGGTAGTGTTGAAGGTGATGTGGATGTGTCTCTGTTGCTTGGTTTCCAAGTGCTTTTGAGAAAATTTGATAAAAAGAGGAAATAGTGTGTTGCAGTGTTATTTTTATTTTCATTTCTTCTAGGTTGAAGGTCTGCCTATAGTGCGATTCAGATATGTTGGTGAGAGGTGTTTAGAGATGATATATTCATGATTTGGTATACATGATCATTCTATAGTAGAAGTTGTGTTGACTAGTATACAATGACTATGCATTGTAGAGGTGTCTGGAGAATTTTTTTTGCTCCTCATTTCTCCATAGTTATGCTTCAGGTCTTGCGATTCTGAAGGTTCATTGATGGTGTTGTTAGCTTACCTAAGTCAAGAGGATTTGAGTTTTGGTGCTTTAGAAGACAAGTTTTCAAGTAACACTGTATGATAGAGTAGTTTGAGTTGACTACTGGGTTAGTACATTCTCCAGGTGAAAGTTGTTGTGAAGGAGTTTCTTGTACTTCAGGGCATTTGAGGAACATTCTAGATCATGATCAAGCATGGTGTGTGGTTAGAAAGTTGTCTTTGGGTTTGATGAAGCATGCATTTAAATGTTTAACGATGTTTGTATGAGTAACGATCGACTTGGTGTTTACACTACATGCGAAGGATAAATATTGTTTGTGGTAGCATGTGATTAAGCGATGTTGTTGATTTGGGTCCCAATTAAGTTTTGATGTGGTTCGAATTCACTTCTATCCATCATGGAAGTGTTTTGGCACTGACCTAATTTGAATTTGCACATTTGAGGTGCATTGCCGACCTTGGAAAGGGTTTCAAGGTTGAGGATTGTTGAAGGAGGTGAAGATAGATGAAAGTGCAAAGTGAGTGATGTGAATGATGTAAAACTAAGTAGAGTAGTGTGAACTTTCAAGTGTTGGATTATCGGATGCAGTGAGAAAAAGGTGTCTACAATTATTCAAACAGACTATGAAGGTGTTGGAGCAATTATGATGGATTTTATATTGCATTGAGATCATTTTCTCTATGTAACATTTCTTCTCTATCTTTTTCATTCCAGTAGTGAGCCTTGGCTGTGAGCTTTTCTAGACAATGTTTTCTATTCTAGCAATGAGCCCTTGTAACCGGTTTTGCAATTACTTATATATTGTGAGGTAATCCTCACTGTGGTTTTTCCCTTCTTGGGTTTTCCACGTAAAATCTGGTGCTCTCTTGTGCATGGTGTTAAATTTATTTCAATTTTTGTTTTATGCTTTTCATGCTAATTCATCATAATAGATTAAGGGTTTAATGAATGCATGCAGATCTTAATGTTATTGAGGGTTTTGATGTTTAGATAAGATACAACTGATTCACCCCCCTCTGAGTTGTCTTATTCATTCAACATTTCTCCTTAAAGGTGATGAGTACAATGACTTCAACCTATCAATGAATGAAGATATGAGCATGATAAGTTGCAATAATTTTCAATTTGTCACTTATTTATCATTTAGCCTCTATTCGACTAAGGATAAGCTCTCTTTTACATCATCATACCCATTGTAGAGCTAGAAATATCAAAACAAGGTTTGACTTAGGCAAGCCCCTATATGACACAATCCTTTTCCCTCTTTCTTGTGTGTAGGTTGCAGTTCTGAAGTGAATTTTAGAGGATTGAAGGCCTAATTGTTCATTCAAGCATTCGAGTTCATCAAATCAATAACTTAGGGAAAGTATATTTTATTAGTAATAGACAAAGTTTTGATATTGAGTCCAGAGAAGGACCTATAGATAGGGAGCAACAAGAGTCTGAAACCTGATTTTGAGTATCTACTTCCTAGTCTAGGGTTCCCAATGCCCTTGTCTAGCTAGATCAAGCCCAGATTCATATGCCAGGTTCCTATGTGTCTTCCCTTTGTTGTTCTAAACTAAGTTTCTATCTTTTTGTTTTGCATTTTCATAGTTAACCTAGGTACACTATTGCATCATCAAATTAATTTACAATCACATCATCACACATTCATCCCAAAGGAATGAAACCTTGATTCACCATTTTGGATCTTCCATTAAGGTTAGTAGCCAAGTGAGTCTTTGAGATCAATTTTAGTCCTTTCCCTTGTGACATTGGAAGAAGTGTGATTTACACTCTCGATCCCTTTTTCCAACATCATAGTTTGTATTCTCACTATTTTTAGAAGGAAAATGATATGTTTTCATGACTAACATGCATTTAAACCAGCAACACAACCTATGACTTGCATGTATAATGTGTTTC
This sequence comes from Sequoiadendron giganteum, assembly GCA_007115665.2. Taxonomy (NCBI): domain Eukaryota; kingdom Viridiplantae; phylum Streptophyta; class Pinopsida; order Cupressales; family Cupressaceae; genus Sequoiadendron; species Sequoiadendron giganteum. Next base: position 567,092,388 of record CM021106.1, on the reverse strand, counting down.
TTGTTTGAAGGTACTAAAAAGGAGACACAACATAAGGAATCATATATGAAAATCACATATGTCACATCAATCATCTATTTTGAATACAAAAAAATAATCCTTTGAAGGAAAATGCTTATTTTATTGATGAAAAAGGTGTACACAATAAAAAATAAGCCTGAAAATGCTTTTTATTTTCTTGAAATTGAGATTTTATATTGATTTTTTAGTCTGAAGACTAAAATTTTGAGTTACAATTCTCTAAAAACCAGAAAGAATATTTTTTAGTTACAATACTTGGTGAATAATGCAAGAACTAACTCCAAATGAACCTAGGCATCCTCTTTTTTCTTGCAACAACTGCATAACATCTAGAAACATGATTTTGGGAAATAAATGCATCTGCTTGCCTTAACTTGCTGGGTCAAAGCTCTCTTTGGGCATCTAGCTAACTTGTCTCTTTCTTTTTATCCCTTGAAATTGCATCCTTGATATTGGTTGAATGAAATTTATTCATTTCTTTGACCTCCTTTAGCTGAAGATGATCCTCGATGCTTGGAAGTGTGGATGATAAAACTGCCTCCTATATTCACTCATCTCCTATCCAACTCACCCAAACTATCCTTGGATGCTCTCAACTTGCTCATCACTAACCATTATTCCTCCAAACTACCATAAACTCCCTCAAACATATGCTTATAGGACATATGAAAAAGGGGTGAAATGGTTGGAGACCTCCTATGAGCTTAGGATATCTTCTATGAAAAGGTATTGACACATGTCTCCTTCATTGTGGCTTGACAACATATTTGTGATTGATGTTGACTATCCTTTAATCTGACTGTAACTTGTTCAATTTCTTGTGATAGCTGTCTTATTTTCATTCCCTATTCATTACTGGTCATGACACCATTCTTTGTATTGCCTTATGTCTCTTTAAGCACTGTCATGAAGTATGTTCATTGTGATTGTTTTGTTTTGAGGAGTGTCCTCTCATTAATTTCTGTCTTAGACTTGCACCTTTTCTTTTCTCATGAAAGATTATATTTAAAGAATTTACTACATAACCTTTTGTTATTGTCATAATGGTTGTATTGTCTTCACTATACCTTGCAATACTTTATTTTTATTCAAGTTTGTAGGCTGCTTGTTGCCATTATATACCATTGTCCTCATACATTTCTTATTAGATTTATAGATGTAGATCACTACCTTTACCATAGTGAATAGAAGGTATTCATGAATCTTTTCATTGTTTGGTTATGAACTCCTTGAGACTACCAACAAATCTTATAAGCATAAGATCCTTGGTCATTTTAACAACCATTACCTCATGATTCTATCACAACTGGATTGTTCCTCTTTCTCTATCATCATGATCCTTATGCATGGGTCTTTCTCAAGAATTCAAGTCTCTACATTATAGTCAATTTAACGCTACATATATGTAAACTCATATATGATTGTGTCTTAGTGACTATCCTCTTTCACAGGTTTTCCCTTTTCATCACAACTCCTTTTTCATTGTCATTGCTTCTTGCATATCTCTATCCTCTTTATCATAGGATAAATAAATTGATAGTCTTCTTCATACATATTTGATATCTCTCTAAAACATTGGATATTCCCTTAGGGTTTCAACCACTATCATACTATCACTTTTAGACATGTAGGATCACTCACAGGTGGTTAGTATCTTCAAGAAAACATCGCACTCTTATTAGAGTTTTAGAATGAATGTGATAGTTCTCTCATGCTGTCCTTTAATGACTATTAGAGTACCTTGCAAGTACTTGTTCATTTCTTTATTTACATGTTTTGACCTGCTCATTCATGGACTATGAATATTCTGGACACTTGAGGGCACTACTATACTGCCCTCTTCTCAAACTCTTCACTGACTCATGAAACTTTTCTCTATTTTCATCGTGTTTATATCCTTACTTCAAGGTGTTCTCTTTCATGGACTATGACTATTGGGCACTTATCATTTTCTCCCCTCTTAGATTTCTCTTCATATTCTAACTCATCTACCAATATTTTAGAGTTACATCACAAAATGACTTAACATTGCTATCTACGGGTGAAAAAGTACTAAATGTCTTCTCATGCTAGCTTGCCATCCACTGTCATCATGATTGTTCATCTTTGAGAAACTCTATCCTCCATCTTATAACCGACCACTACCACACAAGCTTTAAACTACCCTCTTGAAGCTGGGACTATCAATAGTAGACTACTATTCTTTGATATTGTCATTAACTAGCAACCCCTATTTTTCCTTAACACTTCCATACCCATTATTTTCCATATCATGACTATCAATAGCACTTCTTGCATTGTTATTGTTATCTTTCATGAATTGTCCACCTAATTGTCCTTTGAACTGATTCCTTGAACTTTGTTCACCTCCATCCTATAGCATTCACTTTCAATAATGATTCGAACCCCATACACCTTTGTTGTCATGAGCACTGTCAAGAATGCCTTCTGATGTTCATATCTTTGCAATGAGAGATTTCCCAATCTACCCTATCTTTGATACATGGGGTTTTACTGTCATGAGATCATTCCTCTAGGTTGATTGATCATATCATCCTATCTAGAACCCAACTTCTATGGAACCTCATACCTCCTAATAGTTCTAGGAAAAAAATGACATTCTTTGATATTTCTAACTTCCCACAAAACACAAGTTTCCTCCCTAGAATTTACTGTGTTCATGAAACACTAATAGGTATCCCCTTACATGCTTGATCTTTGGTGAGCGTGTATGCTGATAATGCAGGGATTATGAGGTTTGTTTCACATACCTGTCAAAAAAATTGGTGAATCCCTTCATACGTGTGTCTTCCTGCTTGAAAAAGTCTCTATAGGTGTTCATGCATCATGGAGGTGAAAAATCAGCAATATATTAGCCCAAAAACTCTAAATTGAAGCTCCAAAACTCTAAGTCCGATCGAGTCTCACAACCTTGGGTTTAAGACTCACCTTTTGAATTAGGATTCCTTCATATATGCACGTGAGTTTTGGAAAGGCTAAGGATGTTGGAAGACTTTTACAATGTTAAGATTTTTTTTAACGATAAGAGACATCTTTTAGAGCTTTTGAAAACATAGACAATAAGTCTTCTTGCTATATCTTTATCTTTGAAGAAAATTTCAAGGCCTCTAAAACTTAAGATTAGACACAAAACTCCTGACAAACATTAGGAACACTCCTTTCATGACTATTTGGGCCAACGGTCAGAAATAAGCTAACGATATTCTGCAAGGTAGTTTTTTTATAATAAATTTATTAATTATGAGAATTTAAATTTAAATATAAATATTTTTTTTGAACTTCTAAATGAATAATCTAAACATATTAAAAAAAATCATAAATAAAGAAACAATTGTCCTCTAAACTTTCATAATTTTTTTTTTAATTTAAATTGGTCTCTAAATTGAAAGTAAAGAGAAGAAAAAAAAAAACAAAAGGAAAGGAGGAGAAGAAAGACAAAAAGAAAAGAAAAAGGTAAGGATCTTTACACGTTTGAAATGAATTAACCGTTACTAACTTAAGCATTTCTTTTAACTTAGCTAAAATTTTAATGGACAAACATTGAATTTTATGTCATAATTAAAAATATAATTTTATAAACTTTCTATTCTTACATGCCATTAAAAGAGCTTTTCTATGAAAATGATTTAAAAGTAGGACCTTTTAAACTCACACCAGTTGGTGCCATTTTATTTTAATGAAAGCTAAGCATTTTGCAGTAGCATTCACCGTCCAACGCTTGTTGTATTTCCTCCAGAGATGTAACACAGGATTGTTAACATCACCTTTGTTATTATATTAGTTAATAACTCATTTTATGTGAATAAGCATTTTAATTGAATCATGCACTGCAGCTTTGATATTTTGTTGATAAAATTAAGATAAATATGTTTAGGTCTGCTCTTGAATCATTACATAGACTCAGGAAATGATTTCATTTTAATATGTATATTTTAATTTAAAAAATTTAAGAAAACGTTTGTAGAAATATTTTTATATTAAGGATGGATTGATATCATTGATCTATTTATTTTTTGTTATTTTAAAATTGTATTTAATTTAATGATTAAAATGAAAATTTGATCAATAATTAAAAAGATCAATATTTAAGTAGAATGTTCATTTCCCTTTCAACTAAATATATCTTAAATCACACAATTCTACTAGTTTTAAAAGAAATATTGAATCTTTTATTCAAATATATCAGAATAGATTGCTTACAATTGAAAATGGATAACTATCAGCAACTATTGCAACAACAATGATGCAGATTTGTAGCTCTTTAGAACATATTCTTGTGAATGCCAACTAAAAACTTCGTTAAGTCAAAGAGACAATATATTATTGTCTGTGAGTATATAAATTTCTATCACAAATCTAATATGAAAACTGCTAAAACATTGCAGATATGTAAAAATTTCTACTTATCACTCAGAATTAGTATTTGGGTTGTGGAGGCTTGTGATATTATATATGGTGGTGGTAATGATGGATATGGTGGTAGAGGGAATTTGTAATATTATAAATGAGATGGAGAGAGGGATGGTGGTGGGTTTTAATAAAGATATAGTGGAGGAGAAGGAGATGGTGGAGGTAGAAACTTGCATTAGCATGGAGGAGGAGACAAAGGAGGAGGTGGTGGGGATTTATAATAATATGGAAGAGGAGGAGATGGTGAGGGTGGTGGAGGAGGTTTATAGTTGTAAGGAGGAAAATATAAGTATGGTAGTGGTGGTGGAGATTTGTATAGGTATGTGGGGGGCAAGGATAGGGATGGTGGTGGTGGAGAGTTGTAATTATATGGTGAAGGAAGAGATGAAGAAGGGGGTGGTGGAGAATTATAGTAGTATGGTGGAGGAGGTGAAATAGATGGTGGATATGGTGATTTGTAGTAATAAGGAGGTAGTGAAAATGGAGATGGTGGTGGAGGGAATTTGCAATAATAAGGATGAGGATGTGATGGAGATTTATAATGATATGGTAGACAAGATGAGGGGGATGGTGGAGGTGGAGGCGGAGACTTAAAGTGATATGGAAGAAGGGGATGAGACAAAGGTGGAAGAAAATTGTAATGATGAGGAGGAGGTGGATACTTAGAATGGTATGGACGAAGAGGATGAGACGAAGGAGGAGGTGGAGACTTAGAATGGTATGGATGAAGAGGATGAGACAAAGGAGGAGGTGGAAAATTAGAATGATATGGATGAAGAGGATGAGACAAAGGAGGAGGTGGAGACTTAGAATGGTATGGACAAAGAGGATGAGACCAAGGAGGTGGTGAAAGAAATGGAGGTGGAGGTGAGTTAGAATAATGAGGAAGAGGAAATAGAAATGGTGGAGGAGGAAACTTATAGAAATATTTAGGAATTGGAACTGTATGATAGTAATGAAGAGGAGGTGGGTAATGATCGTACTGAGCTGCTGCCAAGATCACTAGAGATAAGACCAAAGCGAATAGAAAGGCCATAGTTTCTAATATTGTAGCCTCCAAACACCCATCTGCTGCAGCACAGTGCAGTTTACTTGGGGGTGAGGTGGTATTTATATGTGCTGGTCAATCAAAAAATGCTTGCATTTCGGCTTGTGTCATCGCGCCCGTCTGCAGTTTTGAACGATTCTTTGGGAATGGCTGAAGCATTCGGTTCTGTTGGAACGTCTGTACTAATTCATATATTTTATGCAGTGAAATTCCCAGCCATGTAAATTGGGTGGTTGGAGATACGTTAGAAGTATTCTTTATAAAATATGAAGTGTAGAAATCGCTCTAGAAAAACACTTCTATTGATTCTGGGATTATTTTTCAGTTGCAACTGATAAATACCGAGGATCATTTAAAAAAAACGAGATTGTTGATTAGAATGTTATTATTGTCATCAGTTTGTTAGCTGTACTGCAATTGTTTTTAGGCTTGTGAGATTAGAATCTTTTCAAGGCAGGGACAAAACATGCCTCATGAATGATACTACGACAACCAACTGTAAGTAATATAATGTGATAATATTGATTCTACGGTGGGCAAAGTGTAGGTAATAATATCGTGAGTATTGATTTTATTTCGACATACTCTTCCTGCTCTCGTGTAGATTAGTGTCGTTTTTATCTCATGAAACGACATCTATCTTGCCACCAAATTAATTATAGTCCAAGTTTATTTAAATGTTATAATTATTATTAAGTTTTTTTAGTTTGTTGGTGAAATTGAATAGTTTTAATTTTTAATTTCTAGTGTTTAGATATCAAATTATATTTGTATATTGATTAATTTCAATTGATATTTGATTTAGTTATTAATTTGATAAAATGAATTAATCTATTATAAATTATCATATCTTATTTGTTTTTGATTAGGGAAAAAGGGTTTTGGTGGGATCTGAAACCGGTACATAATGGTTTTGAAGGGACCCGCAACCCTGTCACAGATAAGCATGCTGCAAATAAGATAAGATATCAAAGCAGCCCAACAACAGCCGCTATAAGAAAAACATGACTACAAACAAAGGACCAAAATTCTTTTACAACCTGGTTTGAACTGAGACCAGAAACCCTTTGTCTTATTTGTTAATTTTTAAAGTTTAGGTATTGTATTAAAAGATATCAATCAATATATCAATTAATATCAGTCAAAATTAAATTAATTTAGTTTTTAGATATCATAGATCAATTATTAATCTAGAGTTTAGGTATCATATTAAAATTTATTTATATTAATTATTGATAGTGATTGATATCAATCAATTGAATTACTTGAATTGTTAATTTTGTGATTACAATAATTTATATATTAGGTATTAGATCAATTATTAACCAATTAAAAGGTTTATGATTTAGTGTTAACATGGTTTAGGGTTTTCTTTTGATGGTCCAAGGTTTATAGTTGAGTGAAATTTTAATTTATGGGTTAGGATTCTAGGGTTTAGAGTTAATTAACTTGGGGTTTATATTATTCAATTAAGGGATTCATTTTTAGAATTTATAAACACATATATGCATCTAAAAAAATATAAGCATATAATTTTTTAATTAAAAAAATTCATAAAAGTTTTCTACTAAATATTATAATTGCAAAGGAAAGGTTGAAACCTACCTCAAGTTGATGGTTGTAAAATCTAGCAGAAGCATGGAGCACATACATGTGGAAGAAATCATAGAGGCATAAAAATTGTATCAAGTAATTCAAAGCTCATGAAGAAATTTTAGCTAAAAGGGATTATTGAAAATGATTTATTTTTTCTTTTATTTTTCATACTTTTATGTGAAACATATTTGGTTGAAAGGATTTTGGATGAATGTGCTTCACTTGAAACTTTGTACGACATATAGGCACAAGAAAATGCTACTATAGTTTCATTTGAAACCCTTTCAACTAAAAATACATTAAGTTGAATATGTTTCACTTGAAAATTGACCAAGTTAGCATACAAGATGATATAACTTTGAACTTTCATTTTTGTAGTTATAAAATATGGATTGTGTTAGGATTGGGAGTATGACCTCTCTATCTATGTGTTGCTTCAAATTTTACGCAATATCTTTCTCTATGTGGGTCGAGTCTATGCCTATATGCATCTAAAGATCTATCCTCTTCTATGTGAATTTAATCCTAGTGGTTGTGCTCTCCTATGATTTAGGTCATTAAATTCAGTAGTGTTACTCTATTGTTTAGACTAGTGATATTTAAGAACATCCTTAGAGCACTTCTAGATTACTAGGGATGAGTTCTCCTACGTCAACCCCTTAAAAATACTAGCTTATTGTTATGCTAATAATATAAGACAACAAGATTCAATTGTGCAAATGGTCCTAAGATAAATATGGAAAATTAGACTCTTTTTTAGTGTACCAATTCAAAATATTCCTTCAATAAATTCTCCTTGATCACCACAAGATGAGAGAGAATATTCATATATGAGAGGATGAAAAATTAATGCAATTTATTACCTCTAAATACAAGGATGTAACAATAAGTCATGTAAATGTGTGTTTTGTTGGCTCATAATAACTAGTAAAATGGGAGGAAGTTGATCAAATTTAAATTTGAATGTTAGAAATTTAGGAGTTACATATATGGACATAGGATTGATATATCACCCATGACAATGACCCAAGATAATGAAACAATAGAATCTAGGAAAGAAGTGAACTTTTTATCATAATATATGAGAGTTTGTAGAAATGGATAGGGTATAGATACATGTATAGGAATGCGTGTATATAGGGATATGTGAAGGATAGAAGGCTAAGCCAAAATTCACACAAGATTGCACCATTTAATAATATATAAATATATTAAGTCATTCTCTCAAAATGAACACAACACTAAATGAGACTCAAGATATGAATATTAATTTAACCCTTAAAAATATATTAAAGTACAATACTGCCATATTTATTTTTTATCTAATCCCATGAATGAAAAAATAATTTAAAATTTTAAGCCTAAGAGGTCCATCAAACCACAAGTAGGTATATTGCTGAAAAAATATAAGCGAATGCATTACTTTGTAAATACCATTGTGTGATTTCTCTAACTTAAAATCCAAATGTTGGCCCCCTAATCTTGATGAGGATAAATTCAAACTTTAAAGAAATCATATATAGATCTTTTTCTTTCAAAATCACTCCAATTTTCCACTAAAAATATAAAATTTATAGGGAGGTGTGTGCAAGAAGTTGAGGCCACTTTTTGGCCAAAAAGTGGAAGTGTTTTTCTTGATTTTCAGTATTTGTCACATTTGACCTAAAAATTTGAAGCAGTTAGAGATTGAATCTTGAAAAAAGTTTGTAAAATGAAATGTAGTACTCAAAATCTAGTTTTGAAATATGTAATTTCTTTTAATACCTAGATGATACAAATTTATTTTCAATAGGCATGTCTAAAAATCATTGTTTAAAAGTCACTTTTTCAGGACCATACCATGCATGTGTATGACAACTGTATTTTGATGTAAATAAAAGTTTTTTTCTGAATCCTTTTGGGAAAAAATATGTAAGACAATGAAGATTGTTCAAGATATTTTTGTATTTTTTTTTAATATATTTTTTTTATTAATTTTTTCGTTGGCCATAATTGTTATTTTGAAAACCCCTTGTGTACGTCAGACATAAGTAGACCTAAACTTATCATTTTTTCATTTTTTTTTCAAAATTAAAAGAATAATATAAATATTGTTCACATATAATTTTTTTTTCAAAAAATGTAAAAAATAAAAAGTTATTAAAAAATAAGAAAACCAGTTATTTCAAGTTTATGAGCCAGTTTCATCAAAAAATACTTGAAAACAGAAAAAATAATCTAATTGTAAATATATATATATATATATTTGAAATGGGTTTTAATTTCACAAATAATTCTAAAAAAAACTTGTCAACCATATTGACATAGTTTTTCTCTCAATATTACCATGACCTTGTACTTGTAGGTCCAAGGTTAAGGGTTGGGTTACCATGACTTTTTCGAGCCTAAATCCAAATGAAAAACATGGATTGTGATTTTCAAACTTTTTGGAATGAGTACCCACTTTAAAATGGGTACTATTTTAAAGTTGAAAAATTACACTTCCCCTAAAAGTGGACTCAACTTCTTGCACTCACCCACTGTAGTTAATAGATCGAATTGTGAGATCTTTTATCGAGATTCAACTATCATATGTTTTGAGTCAATCTCATTGACCCTTTTTATCATGAGTAGTGTTTTACAAGAACCCATCACTCATGAGCATGAATGATCCACTTAGCATTTATTACATCTAAGTGATTCTCACAAGGGTGAAGCATCAATAATTATTAGGAGGTCACTCATCCTAGTACTACGCCAACTCAAACATACTTAACCATGGAGTTTCCCTAAGATGAAGCCTTCTTAGCTTGCTACCGCATATAGAAGATGTTCAATAAGTGTTGTTCCATATGATCCAGTCATTATAGAGATCCTTAGCTCATTCATTATCAAGTAGGTGATTTTTTGTGTGTTTCCCAAAGTGTCAAATTATGAGATATTTTATCAAGATTTAAGTGCATAGATTTGAGTCAAGATGATTTCATTTGAACCAATTCTCATGAAATATGGATCAATAAAATATTCAAGGTAAATTGTTGTGAACTACTACTAATGATGTATAGATATAAAAATAACTTAAAACATATGTAGTTGAATATTGATAAAACATCTGACCCTAATAAGGGTTTGGTAGGGGTGGTAACTTAATGATTGAAGGTAAAATAGATTCAGGATTAGTTGGGATAGAATTAATTATTTCAATGAAACCAAATTTATGTAACATTGTGGATGGTGGTAGTAGTGCGATGCTTAGGACTAGTCATGTCATTCAAGTTCTTTAGTGGCAATTTCTTTGGTGGTTTGATGGTATCTTCCTCTAAGTATATGTGTGGAAATTTCAGAAAGGTGGAGGCTACAAATGGGAAAGAGCCTATGAAGGAGAAGAACGGATGGTGGAGGAAGGAGTAGGTCTTTGAAGAAGAAATGGTAGCAAAATTTATGGTATTTGTGGAATGATCTAAATAAAAAATCCAAAATTAAGTCACTAGGTTGTGCATATATGACAACTAGATGAAAATCCTTGAGTTGGTATCATGTGTACCATAGCAAACTTGTTAATGGAATCAAGCCACATGTGGGGGTAAAGGATTTTTTATTTATGTGAATCAAATTCTTAGCTATGCATTCACATTGTTGAATGTTGTTGTCTCTTTTCTTTTCCATAATGATATTGAAGAGATTGTTCACTAGGATAAAGTATATTTCAACTATATTCTAGAGCATCATGCAACAAAGTAGAGAGAAATTTATTTGAAAAGGGATATGAAAGAGATAGAAAAGGGGTCAAGATCTTGTTTATCGTGAAGGCAATTCCTACATTCTCAACTTCTTGTGACAAGGATGAGTCGGATGAGGTGGTTGGGATTTCTCCTTTGAGTAAGGATGTTTCATGTGAAAAATGTAATGAAATAATAAAAAATGGAGGGTTGAAGCTGGCATAATTTTTTGCGGCCCTTATGAGACCATCTATTCTATATTTTATGCTTAGGGTGAGAAATGACATATCGTTGGTTGGGGTTTGGGTGGTTTTTGTTATGTTGGCATTGAATGGATTAGTGCAACATTATATAAGTTATGATTTAATAGTTTATAAAAAACTCATTTGTTGCACAGGCGGCTGTCGTTGCACCAAAAGATCGACTTGTTAATGCCCGATACAACTGCTGGATTTATACAAGATCAAGATCCACAAGAGGTGGTTAAACCATGTCACGAAGCCCAAGCGTTGCGCTGGATTATGCCTACCACAAGAAGAGGAGACCAAGGGTCACACTTTGCAACAACCCCCCCCAGCGCAAGCGCGTGGTTTGAACTTGTGACCTTGGCTCTGATACCAATTGTTGCACAAGCGGTTGCCGTTGCATCAAAAGATCGACTTTTTAATGCCCGATACAACCATTGGATTTATACAAGATCAAGATCCACAAAAGGTGGTTAAACCATGTCACAAAGCCCAAGCACCGCACTAGACTACACCTACCACAAGAAGAAAAGACCAAGGGTCACACCTTGCAACATCATTTGCTCCCTTTTGTATACTCTATTTTTGTATATACATGGAGGTACTTTTAGAAGTCATTTTTTTTTGTACCAATATCTCATCGGTCTTTGGTTTACATACTTGAATTGGATTTCGTAGTTGTCTACAACAAACATCTAGAAATTAAGTCTCCCTATTATGAATGATTCCTAAATCCCAATCAATTTTATCATAAAAATCTTGATAAAACATCTCATAATTTAATACATTGCAGACAACAACGCCTACTTAATAAATCAAATCATCCTAAAACTTTTAGTCCAAATGTCTCTCCCTATTTAGAAAAGGAAATAGATTCTCTAAAAGTGGCTATTTTAGCATTATTTCTAATGTGAATTAGAAGACAAATATTGGTTGTCCTTATATTATTTGTTTAAATGCGCTTTGCTTCATCTTAAAATAAACCAAAACAAGCTCCAAGTCAATGCCTTTAACACATTCTACTGTGAATCAATGTCCATGTATGGGATGGATTTGACTCCCATGACTTTTATAGTCTTCACTGCCAATCCCATTGGAAAATCAGTACATCTCATTCTGAAGAATTGTTCAAATCTGTAGACGAGTAATCAATAAAAAAGTATATTGATTTGATATGTCGGTGTTGTGGTAAAATTCAGGAAACTCTTAATATATAATAAAAATATCTGTACATTTCACAGAGTTGGCTTCGTTCTATTGTTAGTATAAAAAAGGAAGAATGATACGAATATAATTGACTCTTTTATTAAATTTTAACCTATTTAATTTATATTGTTCATATGGTAGGCAAACAAAGTTCTATCCAAACTTAAATATTTAAATGTAGTGAATCTGATGATTAATGGTTTTTTTTGGGAACTTTTAATCCTTTCTAAACTATAAAATAATTATTTTCCTCCATTTTTCACTGGCCTAAGAAAAAAACACATTGCAGAAACAAAATTTGAAAGTATGCAGGGCATCGTGTATTTAATGTTTTGAATTTAGTATTAAAATTAACAGTTATTATATAGAGCCTGTAGTGTTCTTTGTTTACGTGAAAGGATGCAATTTACTCGCAGTCATAAGACAAATAGTTATTTATGCAACCAAGTATATTGATTGAAATATGTATACTAACTTCGTTTATTAATTAAAATGTAATTAGTGAAATTATCAAAACTCCTTGCATGTTGACTCGGTTCTTATTCACATTTATTTTGTATCAATCGATGATCAGAAAACTGTCAACATTACTGCAATAGGGAATTATAATATAGAAATCTTATATTTTATGAGAGGCAATAAAATAATTGGCTGACTGGTAGCCCTTCCTCAGGGAGTATATTCCAATGAATCATTCCTCTGAGATAAGAGAAGAAACCAGCAATGGCTTTTCCCTCATTACCTACACCCAGCACTCTTGCATATATCAGATTATATGACTTAATTTCAGAGCATACCTTAATACTTTTCTCAATGTCAAGCTTATTAAAAACAAAACTAATATTTCGAGCTAAGCATACAAATTTAGAGAAAAATCCGCCTGTGCTTTTTATTAAACTTTTCTCAATCTTTATTTGATGATCGTCATATACTAATGAATATAATGGCTGATTGAGAGCTGTACATCAGCACTGCAGCAGTTCTGCACACACCAAAAGAAAAAAAAGGATTTAAGCTCTTTATAACATATTCTCGAGAACTCCAAGATAAGCTCGGATTGAATGGAATGAATGTTTACACATTTTAGATTTCTGCCAAAAATGGTACAATATAACTATTCAAAAAGAATGAGATATGTTAGAATCTTACCCCCTATCGTTAGTTGCGGGAATAATTGAATCAATAGATGGGCGGTGGAGGTGAACTATATGTGTACACTGCTGGAGGAGGAGGAGATGGGGATGGTGGTGGCGGGGATTTGTAATAGTATGGTGGAGGAGGAGATGGAGATGGTGGAGGTGGGGAAGTATAATAGTAGAGAGGAGGAGGAGGAGATGGGGATGGTGGCGGTGGAGACTTGTAATAATATGGTGGTGGAGGAGATGGAGATGGTGGAGGTGGGGACTTGTAGTAGTATGGGGGAGGAGGAGATGGAGATGGAGGTGGTGGGGACTTATAGTAGTATGGAGGTGGTGGAGAGGGAGATGGTGGTGGAGGAGATTTGTAGTAGTATGGAGGAGGAGGAGATGGAGATGGTGGTGGTGGGGATTTATAGTAGTATGGTGGAGGAGGAGATGGCGAAGGTGGTGGTGGGG
>CM021106.1:567009662-567078448 GCA_007115665.2 Sequoiadendron giganteum | reverse complement strand
GGAGATGGTGGTGGAGGAGACTTGTAGTAGTGTGGAGGAGGAGGAGATGGAGATGGTGGTGGTGGGGACTTATAGTAGTATGGTGGTGGTGGAGAAGGAGATGGTGGTGGAGGAGACTTGTAGTAGTATGGAGGAGGAGGAGATGGAGATGGTGGTGGTGGGGAGTTATAATAGTATGGTGGAGGAGGTGAAGGAGATGGTGGAGGTGGGGACTTGTAGTAGTATGGAGGAGGAGGAGGAGGAGATGGAGGTGGAGGAGACTTGTAATAGTAAGGAGGGGGAGGAGATGGGGATGGTGGCGGTGGGGAGTTGTAGTAGTATGGAGGAGGAGGTGAGGGGGATGGAGGTGGAGGAGACTTGTAATAGTAAGGAGGAGGAGGAGATGGGGATGGTGGTGGTGGGGATATGTAATAGTATGGAGGAGGAGGAGATGGGGAAGGTGGTGGAGGGGAATTATAATAGTATGGTGGTGGTGGAGAGGGGGATGGTGGTGGAGGAGACTTATAGTAGTATGGAGGAGGAGGAGATGGAGATGGTGGTGGTGGAGATTTGTAATAGTATGGTGGAGGAGGAGATGGGGAAGGTGGTGGTGGAGATTTATAATAGTATGAGAGCGGTGGAGATGGGGGTGGAGGAGGAGGAGATTTGTAATAGTATGGAGGTGGGGGAGATGGTGGTGGTGGAGAATTATAATAGTATGGTGGAGGTGGAGATTTATAATAGTATGGAGGTGGAGGAGACTTATAATAATATGGAGGAGGAGGGAATGGGGATGGAGGTGGAGGAGACTTATAATAATATGGAAGAGGAGGTGTAGGAGATGGTGGTGGTGGTGATTTGTAATAATAAGGAGGTGGAGGTGGAGATGTGTAATAATATGGAGGAGGAGGTGAGGGAGATGGTGGAGGAGGAGATGAATATTCACTATATTCTGCTACAGAAAGTACAACCATAGAGAGCACCAAAACAGTTAGAAATGCCATAGTATCAAAATATTGTGGCCTCCCAGCAACCATTTCCATTGCTGCAGTGCACTGGTTTCCGGTTATTTCCTGAGGTTGGAGTTGAGTGTATTTATATGTGATGATGTATAAGTAAAATGACGCGTGCGTGACCCAGTCAAGTTGTCGGTGTCCCCAAGATGCCAATCGAAAGTCAAATATAATTCTTAATTGATCACTCGTCTACAGTTTGAACAATTCTCTGACAATGAGAAATCCACATTGAATGGTATGTATTAATTTCCACCGTGGTTAGTGGAGAAGATAATAGCTGTACCGGATGTCGCAAAGCACATATAAAACATTATAAGAAGGACCAACTTAATCTACTAATTCAAACTACAAAGAAGATTAACCGCGTATTTCTCGAGTCATTTTCTTATGGATCATGTCCAGGAACATGTTATGTTTTTGCTGCCCATCTAATTAGGAGGAGACATTTGAATTTCATCTGCCACATTTGATTACTTAAGTAGTTTTTAACATTTTAGGATAGCGATGAATTGAAACTGATTTCAACGAAGTTGATATGTAATTAGTTGCTATTTAGGAAGCATTTGTACCCACTTATAATGTGGTGTTGATAGATGCAGGAGCCGGCTTAATGAACATTTCAAACTGATGCATTCGCTGCCCTTTCTCTAACTGACGTAAAACTAAATTTTAGTTTAATTATTTTCAAAATTAATAAAATGTTTAAAAAAATTAAAAATTGTTATGTTTAAGTTGATAAAAGATGGCAATAAATTTATGTGCAAGAAGCTCTATTAACAGAAAGAAAATAATGATATTATATCAATTGTTTATAATATAATAATTTATTTTTTCTTTGTATTTATTTTTTATTCATATAAATATTTATAGAAATTATTAAAAAATGTTACAATATAATTGATATAAATTATGGGTTAAAATTTGAATATAATGATTCTTTATAACTGTATATATGATGTCTCATATTTACATACATAATTCATCAAATCACACACATGCCCCTCCTTTCTAGCTAGGGCACACTAGGAATGGTGGGGTATAAAATATGCAAAGTATAAAACTCACATTTAATAGATCCTTTCATTTGTTTGAAGATTTTGAATAGGGATCATGAATACATAGATTAGTTTTTACAGGAAATTATGCCTATGTATTTATTCCTTTAAGAAGGCTTCTATGTGTACTAACTAACTTTATCAACACCATCAATATTTTTCAAGGTATCAACCTTTTCCAATAATACCTTTTTGTTTCTAACCCCATCTCTATAAAAATGATATTTTACACATCAACATAATTCATTCTAGTATGATAAGAGAGGCTCTTTGTTCAATAGATTGCATTTTGATTATTGTAGTATGTCTCTATAAGTTTTTATAAGATACCAACATTTAAACACAACCTTTGTAACCTTACAACTTCCTTGTTTCAATGAATGGTTTCCATATACTCAACTTTTGTAGTTGATATTGCAAAACATACCTTTCTTTTCCTCATTTAACTAACAATTCCACTAAATAAGTAAACATACAACCACTTGTAGATATTAGATAATCAATATCTCTAGCCTAGTAAAAATCAACAAAGCCTTGTAAAACTACTATTTTTTCATTTTGGATCTTTCTTGATAGAAAATTGCATCAAATAAAAGTGATATTCATTATTGTAGTCCTAGATACCTTCCCTAAATTTGGTATGTATATCTTCTAAATTTTTTTATTAGATGGGTGATGTTTGGTGTAATCCATAACATTACATTAGACTTCCAACAACATTTTTGTAAGGAACTTAATACATGCCTTAAATATCCTCACATATCTTAAGACATTTCCTATAAATATTTGTAAACATATAAAAAATATGAACATTAATAAATTTGTATTCTAAACCTCTACAAAATAGTTTTAAGATATTTCCTCTAATTCAACTTAAATTACTTATTTTAGCAATCCCTTTTAATTTATATACTTAAAATAAATTTTACAATCAAATATATTTCATATTAAATTGTGATGAGTTGAGATTTATCATCTTTGATGTTTCCTTATTGCTACCAATTAACAATGTATATAATTTTTTAGGAATACATTATATATTTTGTATATTTTGCACTCCTAATGGATTGTACACTTATGTCCAATTTTTTTTTATTGGAAAGACTTTTTCAAATTAGTTGTTAGATTCATAGTTTCATACCCATTGTTTTAAATACCACTTACTCATTTCCTATGGTGATGCGCTTACAAATAATTTGGGTGACAACACAATATTATGTCCCACTTTTCAACATCAAAATCAATATTTTTTAGCATTCAAACCATCGTGTCAATTATATCAAATAAATGATCAAGAATTTATAAGGATGATTTAAACTAATGATTTGTAAGATTTTCTATGTAGATTCAATATATATATATCATTTTTATTTTTTTTCCCATTTTAATAAAATAATCTATTTTTTTTTTATTGATTGACATTTTACCTTAATGTAAACATTCACTAAAATTAAAATACTTATATGATTTACTAGAGTAAGAACATTAATCTAGTATCTAGTGCATACATTTTGTTGACATTTCTTATTTGATATTTTATTAAATATTAAATTTTTAATTAGTGCTAAAAAATTTGTAAACCTATATTTTACTGTAACAACTTTCACTTAGTGTATTTATCCAAGGTTTATTTTTCATTGAAACAATAATACCTATGCAAAATGTAGTGCATTTTTAATTTTCTTTTGACATTGTTTGTTATTTTTCCTAGTGTCTTGAACAAAGGTAATTTTTTTTTCATAATGGACATACATCAATTATACACATAAAATAAAATTAAAAACTATAATAAATATTATTATTTTTAAAATTTGACTCTGAGGGCTACATTTCTATAAAATAGTATTTTTAGGTGACTTTATTTATCCTCCAAAAGGTGAAGGAAAATTATTATTTTTGTTAATATTTTGATAAGAGTGGAGGAGAATTTTTGAGGGTTTGATTTAAGCCCAAAGGATATATATATACATACATACTAGCATTACTTTTTCTTAGAGGATTAATGTATATCTAATATAATTTCCTTTCATTTGGTATAAAATATTGTCCATCTTTACATGTATCTATGGTCTTTATATTTCATTGTGTGTAACTAATGCTTGTAGTGTGATCTTGTGTTTCATAGGTCCAAATTTATAAAACAAATCTTGAATAGAGATTGATAGGCTAAAATGGAAGCAACTTTAAGCTTTGGAAGCTAAAGATGTAAGATCTTTTCATTGAAAGATATTTATAAATAATGGTTGTGGATCAAAAACCATCTAGCATGAAATATGAAGGCTAGTTAGTTGTTGATAACTTGATAGAAATGGAAGGATAATCATTTACCTTTTCTTTGTAAATTCAAAGCTCCTAATTTTTTTAGGAGAAAACATAACCAATAAATTTTGGGATAAGTCAAGGAAATTTTATCAAATGAACTCCCTTATGATTAATTTTTTTATAAGAAATAAACTTTATTCTCTAGAGATGGGTGATGGCGATTCAATTATAGAGCACTTGAATGCATTCAACATCACTATAAGCTAGTTGGAATCTATGGAGTTTTAAATAGACAAGGATGATCAATACATAACCCTTAATTTTATTTTCCTAATGTTTAGGGCAATCTCATGATTTAACGTGCTATATTATTTCTATGTTAAATTTATATTATTTTTTGAACCCTTGGCATATATACACATGAGGTTGCATGATGAATTGATTTTGAATCCTCCTTTCATATGAATCCCAATAGGGAGTAGTTCCCAAATTATGAGTTCTTCTATGGACATGACTATTATCTCAAAATAAATAGGTGAGGTAGATTCATTATTATTTTTGGAGATGAAAGCATAAAAAAACTCTTCAATATTTTTAAAATTATAATACTAGTGAGGAATATTATTTTTTATAAGTCAAGAATAATGTTATTGTACATATGCTATTTTACAAGGATGAATACAAGATGGTGCATGGGGGCCATGGTGTTGGATTAAGGTTTTTATTTATAACTCTATTCTATTTGGATTATAGTTACATGAATATAATAATTATGAGGTTACTATGATCCAAGATGATCTAGGTCACTAGATCATACCACAAATATTTGGTTTTTCTTAATTATCTTCATGGTTTCATCAACATGATCTTCATTGTAGTCAGTCCCTATGCTCCATATTACAAGACATAAATCCATGTCATTATTACCACATTTCTTGAATTTTTGTTAGTGGTTTGAGTGGTTTTGACAATTAGTGTGAGTTGAATTTGAATTATTATGTCCCAAAAAATACCTCATGTATTACTCCCTTTTTGTATATTAATGTGTATAGCCATTATTTTAAGGTTGATGGTTAGATGAGGATATGGACAACACATATCTATTCTCATAGATCTTGTATAAAATCAACATAATAAACTTTAATTGTTACAATTTTAATACTATTGTTAATAGCCTTCTCTAATTTTGCATTGAATTATTATTTATGTATTATAATCCCTATCATAGAATATAAATATTACACACATAAAACCTAATTGATATTGTAGTGACATTTAAAATAGTGTCTCCATTCATCTACCCACTCACATGAGGTTTGAACATATGAAGTTAGATATTGAAACATGTCCCTTCATCATACGTCCTCTCACATAATTTTATGATAGATTAAATGATAGTGATGCCAATTATAGAGCACTAGATATGTTCTAAGAGGCCAACCATAAAAAATGATTTTCAAAGATAAATAAAATAAATGTGGGAATTTCTTGATAATATTAAGTGGGAAGGGCCCATAACCATTTAAAAAATAGCCATTGAGGCGATATAGAAGGGTCTAATAAGGAGTGAGACAAATAAAAATAAAAATAAGAACTAAAAGCAAAAACCAACAATAGTCATCAACAAAAATTGGACCAGCCCAAGACCAGCATATCGAAGAGAGTAGTTACTAGTTGCTTAAAAAGTGGAGGCATTTTATAGCCTATTGATCCTTGATAAGGAATTACAACTTGCCCTCAAAAAATAAGGCTTTGGGAAGCTCTTACCGATTTTCTCCATGGTAGCAAGCATGACATTCTCTTTAGATTTACCTTTTTTGTTGAAGTTGGAAGGGGGAGCTACATGAGCTTCATCCCTTTCTCTCTTATCATGAAAATTTCTTAACTCCTATTGAAATACCTGAATGGTCACTAATATATTCTTAACCATTTCTTTATTACAATCAATAATTCCTTAAAAATCAAATAGAAATTTATCTAAGTTGCTTTGACGACTAAAAAACCTCCTTTTTCAAATTCATGTAATCCTTTGGTGAACTGATATCCTCCTTCAAGTCCCCAACATCCTTTTCTAGTTCGACCCATTTTAAAAAGGTCTCAACCACTCCTTTCATCAAATCCCACTATCCCACCTCATTTTCCTCTCTAAGCCAATCCATAACCTTTATCAAAATAATAGAATCCAAATTTTGAATCTTGATCTTAGTCATAAGCAATTGTGTAAGCTTCCATTTAAGAATTCCATTTTGGATGTTTGTGGCTTTGCACAAATCATAAAATTTCTTGCATAGATCTAAAAAAAATTCTTGCAAGGGTTTCGAGAGGCCGAGGGATCTTCTATCATGTTTTGAGTATGCATCTCCTAATTTTGAGGTGAGGGATGGGGGCTAGCAAAGAAGTTGTAGTACAAAGGAGAGTTGGTAGGGGATTTATTAGGGGTGAAATTTGGGTATGGGACCAAGAAGTCACAAAATTATCACCAAAAATCAAAATCTAGGGGGTCAAAAAAGATAAATTTTTTCTTTTAGAAGAAACAAGGGAACTAGTCACAATGGGTTTTCCTTTAGAGGAAAAAGGGGGGTTGGATAAGGTATTCCTACTAAGGGACAGGGTGATTTTAGCTACCAAGGGAGGGGTTCTAGGATTTTTAGTAGAGCTATATGAATTCATGCTGTTTTGGACAAGGTAGGGGATAGTAATATGAGGGAGTGAGGAAACAACCAGGGAGAAGGCCAAATTGTATCAGTAGAGCCTATATATTAAGAATTGATGGAGAGGAATGGAATTACTTGTCTAGCACAACATTAAAATATTGCTTTAGTGAAGAATGTATCTAGAAAGAAAAGTTAATTTTCATATTATGGTGAAAGTGATTGATTATACAAAACAATTGAGAGTGGGGTATGTGAAGGATCATGATGGGCCAAAAAGTGGCGATATGTAAGTGATATGATGGGCCATGTGGCTGATGAATTTTATTTTACCCAAAATTGATGAAACAAAAAGGGTTTTTAAAGAAGATTCTCAGCTTTCCACCAATATAAATTATGCTTTACTTTGAATTTAATAAATAATTATTATTCATTTTCTATTTGAATTACGACTAAAGTCCTAATTGATAGGTTGATTGAAAAACATCTATAACTTTCAAATGGTATCACATTTTTTGAATATGAAACATGTGTCACATTCTATGCTTTGCATACTATAGGATTAATTATATAAAAAAAAAATTCATGAAGTTTTGACCAAGTTAAGGTGGTTAGACATACACGTTTTTATATTTTTAAAAATTTGTAATAAAATTCATAATTAATTATTTACTTGGAAAAAATTACAAAAAAATACGCATCACATTGGGACATGAGTCCTCTACTTATATCTAAAATATTATAAAAAAATATTATTATTTTATTGTGGTAAGGGTTGTCAAAAAAATACCTACTTCTTATTTTTCCTCGAAATTTAAGTACTATTGCATCGAAATTTCAAATTTTCACCAAATAGATTTAAAAAAAAAAAACCTAGTAGTTTACAAACTACATTAAATTTTCTATAGATTCTATTCTTACATATATTTGTGAAATAATTTAGATAACTTATTCAAATTTTTACGTCAAGTTGCCTAACTTTGATTTTCTGAATTTTCATCTCCACTTAAGGACCTATTTTTCCCATGATGATCCTACACATACCTAGTGAAGTATTTTGTACCGGGCTTCAAGGGTTACATACCTCATAAGAACCTATGCAATTTTATTTCATACCCTTGTAAGGTCCCCTATGTTGAACTCATTTTGTAGATGATTGATCTTCTCACCCCTTTTCAAGAAATTATCCATGGCCTTCTAATAGTTGCCCTTAGGCTTCTTAGGTAAGTTTTATCCTTCAAGAGAAAGACTAGTGGTCCTTGATATTATCTAAATAGTGATCAAGAAGGAGAGGCCCCTAAATTCAACTAATTTTTTCTTTTGAGAATTAGTGAACTTAGTTGAGAGGGTAGGGTCATGACCTTTTATCACCTCAATGTAGGAGGCTAGATTTCCCTTTTTGAAAAATAGACCAAACTTCTTGGCCATTCTTCAAAGACTCATAGTTATTAGGCTCTTCCTGAACTAGATCACACCCATAGTAGATGATGGAGAATTAATAGAGTACCAGGTTGATACCAACCAATGGTGATTCTGGAAACTTCTGGCACACAACAAAGAAGCAAGATGAAATTGAAACATACTAAAATAAAATAGAAGTGGGATGATATCATATCTCTCCATCCAAATGGGGGTATATGTAATACTTACACACATGAGATAAATTAATATCAGTTTCTGAAATGACATGTGTAAAGATATCGAGCTTCATTAATGATATAATTTTTCATGTGCTTCGGGAGAGTAGGTTCTTATGATACCAAAATTTAATAGTTTGGAAAAACTAACCTAGGTTAGCAATCACATTTGTAGAGGTATTTACTTCATGAAAAATATGCATTAGTTTACATTGACTAGAAAGATCATTATGTCCTTGTGAGAGGCCTTAATTAGATCAAATATGGACCAGTTGGGAGTGGCTTCCATATTCAACATCATGATAGCATTTTTGGAGTCTCCTTCAATAATTTATTTATTTAGACATCTTTTTTTAGTCAGTAGGATACCATGAAAAGAAATTACCACCTTAATTTTTTTTGGTGACTGGGTACACAAATTGATAGTATAAGCAAAAATCAATGTTCTCCTATGATCCCTTAGGGTGCCACCCCCTATTGCTCCACATGGGTTACCTTTTGTAGAATCATCAAAGTTGATTTTAAACCAACTAGGGTCAGGGGGTCCAAGAGATAGTCTTTCTATCATAAGGAATTTTGGATAGATCATATTGTTTAGGATTTCAATAATATCCCAAGACTTAACAATACTTATATCCATGGGGGTTGGGTTCCTTTTCATTAATGTTGTGAATGATATGATCTACAAGCACTTCACAAGGTTTCTTTTTGTTTCTAAAGACCCTATTGTTTTGTTCTTTCTAGAGACCCCAACTAGTGAGAAGAAAGGGATACCACCAAAACTTAGTAAGTAGAGGGTGGGAGAAAGGGGGATCCAATTTTTTTTAATGCATTTAGTACCCTTGTTCCAAGCCTAGCCGATAAGGAACTTGGATTGTATTTTTTTGGAAAAATATCTAAGGTAAGACATAATGGAAAAGAAGATGATCAATTCTTTCCCCCTCCTCCTCACATATGAAACACTTGTTGACTAATTGCATTCCCCTTTTATGAATATTGTCTAAAGTGAGGACTTTCTTATGGTAGGCCATCTACCAAAAGAAGCTAGCTTTAGGGATATCTTTGTTAGAGTTATCATACATTAGTTAATAATTAATAAAAATTTAATTGATTATTAGTCTAATTTATTCTTTTCACTTATGCTAAACTTAGGAGTGCTTTTATGCTTTATTAATTGAGTTAATATTAGATCATTATGACTCATCTCATGTGATGTTGACACTTGTAATGCTCTGATCCCTTTCTCATTCAGGGCTTTGCTCTTATAAGCACTCAACCCTTATTGTAAATATCTCTTGGATATTATCTGGAGCTTTCATATCTTCTTGAAACTCTCTTCTGTAACTTTTTATTGTTGAAGAATATTGCACATATTGTTTGTAGATTTGTTGCATGGAAGGTGTATTTGTTTGTTGTTTGATCCCGTGGCTCATGGTTTTTGTGCTTGTTTCAGAATTCTAACATGGTATTAGAGCTCTTTGTAGTGGTGTAGGTGGTTTCCAGATTTGATTTTTGTTTTTTTTTCCAGAAATCTTTCTTCTTAGCTGCAGTCCTTTTTGGACCTTATGGGCTCACTTTACATGTATTTATCATCTATAAACACACTGACATAAAGTGCCTCAACTTTTTATGTGTATTATTGGGATTCTTTCACATCACTTTGTGCCTTGTTGTACTCACACTACGATATAAAGTGCCATGGGGGTTGATGTTTTCCATTGTTTTTGTAACAATGGGTATTTTTCTAGGGTTAGCAATATCACATGCAAAACATAAAAAACCCACAATAATAATGAAGTGCAAAGGAGTAAAATGAAACAATCTCACTTAGATATCTTCATCCTCCATGACTGACCTCCATTACACCTTCTCAACTTGTTGAAATATGTTGTTGCCCTCAGATTTATGATGAGCAAGCTAATGACAATGACAAGCCCTAAGCAAATGTTGGAGGATTTTAAATGACTATATGCAAGAATGCAAGATGAAGAAGAAGTAGATGAAATTTAAAAGACTAAGAGATATGTCAGAGAGATATCCATGTTATGATCAAGATGAAGACAAAATTGGCATTTTTATAGAAAAAACAATTTTGTATGGATGGATGAGATTAAAGATTGATAAGTGCCCTAGAATCTATGGTCAAGATTCAAAATAACAACCCACAATTAGGGTTAGGGCAACATTAGGTCAGATTCAAAATGAATGGACAAGATTGATTTTTAGAAAATCAAATCAATGACTGACAATGCATGTGATAAGAGATTCTGGGCACACAAACCGAAGTTGTTGGAGAATCAAATAATAATTTAAAATTATTTGATTCAAGAGGGGATGTTGACTTTCTGGATTAAAAATTATTTTAATTCAAAATTGGCGGGGTCATGTGACAGTAAATAATTTAAATTAAATGATTTACTAAAAGAGGGAAATTAGAAAGTGGGACTTATTTTAAATAAATAGATTTTATTTAAAATGAGCACAATAAAAAAGGAGAAATTAAATTTAGGCAGTGGGACTATTTTTAAATAAATGATTTTATTTTTAAAATGAGGGGAGTGTGAAGGTGGCAATAATTAAATAAATTAAAGAATTTATTTAATTATAAGAGGACTTTTTAAGAATTAGTGACATATTCAATAAATAAATTAAATTTATTTATTTAATAATCAGGAAGACATAATGGACAAAATAATTAAATAAATTAAGATATTTATTTAATTATAGGAAGACATTAGACAATTAGTGACACATTAAATAAATAAATAAAATTTATTTATTTAATAATCATGAAGAATAAAAAGATATGAATTAATTAAATAATTATGAATTATTTAATTAATAGTCGAAAGTGAGTTAGAAACATAATTAAAATGTCATAATTATGTTAGGACGAAAAGTGGTAAAATAGAGCTTGCAAGCCTAGGTCATTTTTATGTGTCTACAGTTTTGCCTTCATACTTTTCTCATGCGTGTGTGACTTTTATTTTCACACCCTTTATATCTGCTTGTACTTTCATGTCTGCACATTCAGATGTTCTTGTTCTTTATCATGCCGTATATTCAGGCATTTAGTTTCAATGTACCTGTCATACCTCTCCCTTGTCAGCATTATGGGGGGGTTTCTACTGTTGGTGCTAATGCTTCCTTGGTTTCTCGTTGGAGTGAGCTATGTATAAAATATTTGTTTCTATGTACTAGGCAGATGTATCGGCTAGTTACCCATGTATTTCAGTGAGATGGAGAACTTACCATATGGACACTCTTGCATTCCTATTTCTGGAGGTGACCTTCCATTTTCACATGATCAGTTCTTCAAAATTTTGGTACTTTTTCCATATGTATCTTTGAGTTCTTGATGTATAACTTGGTTTGCCATTAGATTTGAGTAGTGTCATTAGGGGCAC
The DNA here is from genome assembly GCA_007115665.2 of Sequoiadendron giganteum. Taxonomy (NCBI): domain Eukaryota; kingdom Viridiplantae; phylum Streptophyta; class Pinopsida; order Cupressales; family Cupressaceae; genus Sequoiadendron; species Sequoiadendron giganteum. Next base: position 567,066,441 of record CM021106.1, on the reverse strand, counting down.
TCATTTAGATTCTTATCTTCTTGATCCTGATCATCATATGTTTCAACAAAGGTTCTTCTTTCAGCATTTCAGTAGTCATTCTACAACAATGTTTGCAGCTTCTTCATGCTTCAGTGGTGTTCTCTTTGTTCATCCTTTGTTCCTATATTTTGGAACAACTTTGTCTTGTTTGGAGGCTTCTTTAGTCCTTCAATTGGCTTACATCACTTTTTGGGGTGGAGTTTTTCTCATGAGTTTTTCTCTATTTCTCCGCATTACAAAGAATTTTTGTTTGTACATGGGTACCTTACATGGCCTTGTTTTCTAGGACCCATCATGCATTATTTTTAGGGTTTTTAGCTACTCCCTAAGTTCATCTTAAGGGGTGGTGTTAGAGTTATCATATATTAGCTAATAATTAATTAATCTTTAATTGATTATTAGTCTAACTTATTCTTTGCACTTAAGCTAAACTTATGAGTGCTTTTATGCTTTATTAATTGAGTTAATATTAGATCATTATGTCTCATATCATGTGATGTTGACACTTGTCATGATCTTATCCCTTTCTCATTTAGGGATTTTCTCTTATAAGCACTCAACCCTTATTGTAAATATCTCTTGAAGATATTATCTGAAGATTTCATATCTTCTTGAAAGTCTCTTCTGTAACTTTTTCTTGTTGAAGAATATTGCACATATTGTTTTCAGATCTCTTGCATGGAAGGTGTATTTGTTTGTTGTTTGATCTTGTGGCTTGTGGTTTTGTGCTTCTTTCACAATTCTAACAATCTTTTCTCCTCCATAACTTCATCCAGTTGAATTGAGGAAGCCATTTAGGGGATAAAATGTTATACCCAAAAATTTCCATGTAAATACCATCTTTAGACTCGGGTCAAACCAGAGAGTGTAGAGAATTATATTTGTAGAATATCTAATTTGAGATGATTTTGAGAAGCTCTTTCAATAGCAATCAGAGTGGGGGATCATGCCAATTAGAGTTTATTTTCTAGGAGGGAGGATTAGAGGAGGGATCCTATTAGTCCTTTACCATGTTTCTTAATCTCTTACTCAGATCAATCTGAATATCCAAAATGACCAAGTTAAATTCTAAAGGATACAAATAAGCCCAAGGATCTTCCTAAAACCTCATGGAATCCCCTTTACCAATCTTCCATAAGTCACTTTATCTTATGGTATCCTTAGTTATGATAATATTATTCCAAATATTAGAACCTTGAGGAAGATAAGTATTATAGAGAAAAACCATTCCCTCATGACAATTTAAATACTTGGATCTTAGGATATTGACCCACTCATAGTTTTATCAAACACCAACTAACTTTGTAGAGTAGGGCTAGGTTCATCTATTTAGTTTTTTTGATACACAACTCTCCATTTTATTTGTGAGAGTAGATTGTATCCCAATTCACAAGGGAGATATGATCCTTTTTATTAGTGCTAGACCAAAGGAACCTTCTTTGAATTTTCTCCTATTTTTCTATCTAAGCTGTTGGCATCAATAACAGGGATAATAAGTAGATTTAGGTAATCTGAAGAGAGGCTTTAAGAAGCTGAAGTTTTCTTGCATTGTTGAGATCTCCTTTCCATGCTGCTAGCTTCTATTGCACCCTTTCTAGAAGAATTCCTTAGCATGCTTAGCATGAGGGAATGATTCCTTAGTTTGGAGAGCTTTCATCATCCTCTATAGTATCCTTTTTCGTGTTATTTTATTATTTATTTTTATTCCTTTCCCTTTTAATTTAGCATGCATATTCACAATATTCATAATCCTACTAATGTGGGGGTAAAACTGTAGTGTTATAAATTTTATACCATTAAAAATTTATAGTTATGTTTTGTGTATAGTTTGGTGTTCATTCTCTTAATATTTTTGTAGGCTCATTTTATCCCTTGTATTAGCCTTTTCCACCTCAAGGTGCTTAGGCATCCTTTCCAATGGTCACTTTTTTGGTCACTTTTGTGTTCGCCCTTTCTTATCACTTTTAGTGTATATTTTCTGGAAACTAGCATGCCTACTATGGATGCCCATGTGTTGCACTAGCGTCCAATGCCAATTTTTCATTTGAAATCCTTTTTTAGCATTTCCCACTTTTCACCTACCCAATTCAGTGGAAATAGCTTGAAATAGTTCCAAATGGTTCATTGCCATCCTTATTTTCCCTCCACTTATCATTTTTAAAATTAATCTTTCATTTTTTCAAGATCTCTCTCTGGCTCTCACAATAATTTCAAGCTCTCTAATAGTTCTCTACATCTTTTACAACATTATTTTCATCTTTCTTATTATCTTGGCTTTCTCAAGCCTTTACAAGTAATATCATTTCATATCTCATTACTATTGCAATTTTATTTTCTTGTGCTCCTAGATACCTTGGGATTATCACATCTCTTATCTTGACTAAGATAAATCCCTAAAAAACCCCATTTTTTTTTTTTGTGTTTGTAGCTATTTTGAGAGCAATCAAGTGCAATGAGGTTTGCAAATTTGTTTTTCTACACTTCAGTCCAACTTATCAACAAAAATAAATGTAAGGATTTATAATTGAAAGTCAATTTTGATAGAAAAATCTAGCTAGATTCATTATAAATAAATTAGTTCTTGAAAATTTAAGTTTTTAAATTGAAAGTGACCATTAAATATATGTAGCATCACTTTGGGTAAAATTTACTAAAAATAAGAAATTATTCAAAAAACTTGATTTTCTCATAACTTATACTCATCTAAATAATAAATTTCTAAAATTATAATATATATTTTATAATTTTACTAAAAATAGGTGATCAATGCCAAAAATTATAAGGTTGATTGTATTATTAAGAAAAATATTAAATTTTATATTATTGTAACATAGATTTTGGTACCCCTAAGATTCTCCAGCCCTTCTAGGGTTTTTCACCTAAAAGGAGAGAGGGATACCAATATGACAATGTTAACATTCAAGAATAATGCAAATATGATGTAAATATGTATAACTGCAATGATATAAATACTGGAAATAGATAAAAGAGGCTAAATAGTAATGCAAGACTTAGAAAATGTACTTTGCTTGAAAACACTTTGTGATATGTAGAGAGATGAATTGAAATGTGATGTAGAACAAGATAAAAGGGGAAAACAAAAATAATGCACCTAGAAAATGAAAGAGGCAAGAGTGAAGACTGTAAATATCCCTGGAATTATGCAAAATATGATTTTAAGCTTGGTGGGACACTTGTGCCAAATTGGGCGACTTAGTCTTGTTTCAAACAAAATTTGGAAAACTGCACCGGGGCTTGTTTCAGTCCAATGGGTGTCCGAATCTACAGAAATATCTGAAAAATATGCACAGTGGGACTAAGTCACCACAACTGAGGGAAGTGTCCTTTTTCACTTTTCAAAATATTCGAAGGGGGAATCTATAGATATCGACCCGCACTTCTGCTCCTTCAAGTATTCGGACTAGAAACCTTGATTTTTGGCTTGTAGATGTTCTCCAAGTCTCTTTTAGGGTTTTGACAACCTTGAGGGGATTTGATAAGTTGTTGACAACATTTCACACCTTGATCTTTGATAAATCTGTAAACAAGACCTACAAATCACACAAAGAGAGAAATAAATGCTGGGTGTTAGGGCATGGGGGTTTTCCTTGGTCAAACCCCTTTTAGGTAACTAAACCAAAATGAATAGATAATGTAATGAAGCATGAAATAATGGAATTAGTACCTTGCCTTGATGATGATTGATCTTGAGTTTCTACAACAATGGTTGAAGAATTATGCCCTTGAATGCTTACTTGATGACTTATAATGCTGGAACCCTAGCTTGCTTGAGAAGAATGATGAATGTTGAAGAGAAGAAAAGAGAAGACTAGACTAGGAGAGATGAAAATGAGGGTAAAACCCTTTATTTATACATGTTATGCACCATTTTCCTGAAAATAACACATCACAGGTTGACCTTAGGGTTTAGAAGATAATATCTTGCCAGAATTTTGGATTAAATTTGATTTTTATTGCAAATGGGACTAAGTCGCCCAAGGTGGCGACTTAGTTCACTTGGGAATTTTTAAGTGGATGTCGATAATTAAAATATAATTAATGTTGTTTAATGTGATTGTCTTCTGAAAAACACTTAAGTGGGGCCTATAAGTGCATTAAGGGGCCATTTTTACATAAGAAAGGGTTAATTTATTGATGTCAAGCCTAGGAAAGTGTGAGAGTTTGTTACAAATCCTTACAACAATTTGAAATAAGGCTTGGTAAGAGGTAAAAAGGGGTTATTTAGATGAATTGTGATAGAAAGGTCTTAAAAAAGTGGGAAAATGTGTTACAACACTTCACAACACCTTTCCAAGATACCATAGAATTCTTATTGATTCACAAGGGTTCCAGACCTAATGTGAATATGTTGGCCATATTACAACATTAAATCCAGGAAAAACTAGGTCAAAAACCTTAAGAAAGGCCCAAATGAGTGAAAAATGTCAAGAATACATTTTTTTGCAACACATTTAGCCCCCACTTTAGTGATAGGATGAACTTGCTTCAAACTCAAACTAATATAGCCATTCAAGAGAGGGGTCCAATTGTACCAATGTGGATGGAAAAGGATGACAAAGATCAAAGGAGGTAGTGCAAGCCCCTAGGATCCAAGATCCTAAGTCAAACAATCATAAGTGCAAGAGGATGTGCACACAAGGATGAATGATTTGCAACAAAATGAGATATACGAGCATGCAATGGAAAGAACTGGTAGGAAGATAAGAATGAAAGTAAAAGGGTGGATCAAGCTTCGACTGTTTATCCAGCTAGCTATGGATCAGATCTAGGCTGTTTGTCCAAAAATACATACTCACTCTGAGGTGACAAAATTTTTGGCTGTCCGCTAGGTGAGAAGTCCAAGAAGGTGAAAAACATACACTCATGGATGGTATGCACTCACACACATGTAGGTGGCTATGGGGAAAGTCATGCTGCTGGTTGGACTTCCTGCTCAAACTATACCAAAGTTATACCTCCTGATAACTTTAATAAGGTGCCACAAAAGGAAATGACATTTGAAATGTAAAAATGGTGTAAGGAATGTTCAAAGGGATTTTTATTAGTTTGTGCAAGGTCTCATCTTAGGGAACATCATGCCTAATGTCTCCAAGAGTGGAAGAGTGCAAATGGTCTCATCTTGTTTGTAAGAGAGGACAAGTGCAATGTCTCATCCTGAGCAACATTGTACCTAATGTTTCCAAGAGGGAATCACAAAAATAAAATTTCACAATGAAATGTGAGTGTCGAGGTATTCCCCCAATTTAAAGCGGTTGCTAACACTATTACTGTGAGCAATTGCTTTAAATTAGAAGGTATGAGAGCTTGTTCGGAAAGCCCTATGCCAAGTCATATGTTTCTGATAAGCTATGTTATGAAAAAGGGGAGTATGTCACATGCGAGTCAAATTAAGACATGTCGTCCACATCCCAAGTTTTCTCTTATATGTTCATGAAAGGTTAATGACTAGTCAAAAGAGACAATGACAAGTGACATACAAGGACAAGGTTAACTAACCCCTTGCCCCCACTTAGTGCAGGAAAAGAGTGAGTTGAAAGGATTGATGAGATTTAAGGTAAAGTGAAAATCAGTATCGATTAGAGGAATTAGGTGCCCCCTCATAAAGGAGAGTACCAAACTCCTTAAGATGTTGAATTTTACTACTCAAGGGCTTACATTCATTAGTAGAATGACCATGAAATGTTTGATAGGCACAAAATGAATTCTTGTAATAGAATTTCTTTCGAGTTCTTGGAGGAAGGGATATCAAGTGATCTTGGAGGAGTCTCAACAAGATACCCTCTTGATCAAAGGTAGGAAGTGTTCCTCTATCATGTGACAAAGAGATATCTTTCTTAGTATAGGATGTCATACCTATGCAAGGTTCTATAGATTATGAGATTTTGTATGCTCCTTCAGAGGAGTGTGTAGAATATAAATCATTAGTGTTGTGTGAGATGACATTGAAATTAAGCAAAGACTTCTTTGTTTGTGTCACGTTTTGCAAAGGATAACTTTCAAGACCACTAGTGTCCAAAAGTTTAGGATGCACTACTATTAAGGTTTGTTTAGAAGATTTTCTCCTGATGGTGTTGATGTGAGGTGAAGGCTTGGTGATTTTGATCAAAGGACAATAACCAAGACCGGGTATGTGCAGGATCATGATGGGCCAAAAAGTGGCGATATGTAAGCCATATGATGGCCCATGTGGCTGATGACTTTTTTTTACCCAAAATTGATGAAATGAAAAGGGTTTTTAGAGGAGATTCTCAGCTTTCCACCAATATAAATTATGCTTTACGTTGAATTTAATAAAAAATTATTATTGATTTTCTATTAGAATTACGAATAAAGTCCCGATTGATAGGCTAATTGAAAAACATCTATAACTTTCAAATGGTATCACATTTTTTGAATCTGAAACATGCATCACATTCTATGCTTTGCATACTATAGGATTAAAAATAAATAAATTGAATTTCATGAATTTTTGACCAAGTTAAGGTGGTTAGACAGATGAGCTTTTATATTTTTTAAAATTTGTAATAAAAAATTCATAATTAATTATTTACTTGGAAAAAAATTATAAAAAAATATGCATCACATCTGGACATGTGTCCTCTACTTGTATATAAAATCTTTCAAAAAAATATTATCATTTTATTGTGGTTAGGGTGGTCAGACAGACACCTACTTCTTATTTTTACCTTGAAATTTAAATACTACTGCATTGAAATTTCAAATTTTCACCAAATAAATTTAAAAAAATAAAATAAAGGTCCAGTATTTTAGAAACTACATTCAATTTTCTACAGATTCTATTTTTACATTTTTTTGAAATAATATAGATAACTTATTCAAATTTTTACGTGAAGTTGTCTAACTCCGATTTTTTGTCTTTTTATTGCCACTTAAGGGCCCGTTTTTTCCATGATGATCTTGCACATACCCGACCATGATTTGTTGTTTGCGTGTGAGGCTCGATAGGGTTGTGGATACCTTTTTTGTGAGAACCACATAATTTTCCACTATAGCCAAGTTGTTTCATAAGATCATAACCTTTTCCATAAAGTTGTTTCATTTCTTTTGGATTAGGTGTTTGTTCGTTATTTGCTTCTTTGTCTAAAGTAGTTGAGGTGGATGATTGTGAAGGATTTACTGAGTCTTGTGTTAACAAGACTGCAATTTTCTTTTCAAAGTCTTTGTGTATGATCTTGTATTCATCCATTAAGGAAGGTGTGAAGTCTAAGGAACCCCAATCATCGTCTAAGAGCTTTTGTTAAACGGGTTTCACTTGTGTGGTTGGTGCTAATGTGTTCAAACATGATTTTGTTTGTTTTTATGGATGTTCAAGCAACTTTTAGGTTTAGGGTCAGTTCCAAGTGTGTGCACTTGATTTTTGTACATGTATTTTATTTTATGATGAAGAGTGGAAGGCACCCCATTCATTGCATGAATCCATGACCTACCTAAGAGAAGATTATATGAAAGTTCCTAAGGCATAACATGGATTGGTGTTTCGAATGTGGCCATTCCAACACATCGAGCGGTTGCTTTGTGACGTTGTCAAATATTTTAATAGATAAATAATTAGGTTGAATGGTTGAGAGATCAAAGCCAAGCCTATCTAGAAGACTCACACTACACACATTAAGGGCTGAACCGTTATCTACAAAATTTCCCTTGATCCCTTTTCTTTTGTATTGAGATATTATAATTAAAGCTTCATTTTGTTTTTGGACTTCTAAAGGAGGGAGCTCACTTTGGTGAAAAATAATATCAACATTTATTCCTTGAATAATAGCTGCTATGTCATGTGGTTGCACATTAGAAGGGATAGGAACTTGTTGTAATGCATTTTTCATCATGTTGTGATAGTGAGGGGAGGCTTGAAGAAGATCCCATAATGATATCTTAGTAGGAGTATTTCTTAGTTGTTCAATAAGATCGTACTCCCTAATGAGTGAATTTAATCAAGAGCACTAGGCAAGATTGGATTAGGCAAAGGTAAAGGTGTCGAGGTTGATTGTTGCAGTTGCAAATTGTTTCTTGTGTAATGTGTGTGCGAAACATTGTTCTTAGGTGGATAAAGGATGAATTCGAGTTTGTTTTGAGTTGGAGGTTTGTTTGATGGTGGATAAAGGATAAGGTGAGGTTGAATAATATTAAAATCCTTGAGAAAGGGAGAGAATGTTGTCTCTGCATTTGATTCTAAGGATATAATATTATTATTGTCATTTTTATCCTTATTGTGTATCATGATATCCTCCCTAGGAGGAAGGGTTTTAGGAGAACTACAAACCAACTGCTCTTGAAAATCAAAGGCTGGTTAACTTCTGAAAGAACTTCATCACAAGTAGGGGAATGATCAATGGTTGAATTATCTTGCGCAGTAAGGGTTTCCCTAGGAGAAGGGGGTCAACTAAGATAGTCATCATGACCTTCACTAATTGTTTTTTCTAACAAAAAAACATCTTCTTCACAATTATGAGAGATACTAGGAGGAGAAAAAATTTTATTGTCATGATTAAATATGGTTGTGTTATCTTTTTCACTAAGAGATGTCAGAGGAGAGAAACAACTAGGATTCTCAATTACTCTCATTGATTGGTTCTTCTATCAAAAAATCTTCATCACTAATATGAGATATATTAGGAGAAGAACAAATATGATTGTTAGGAATTTCAAAGGTTGTATCCTCTTTCACTAAAACACTCTCATAGGGAGAGGCTAGGAATTTTTTCTTAGAATATCTAGATATGTAAGATACTAGCATTGTTTGAACAAAAATGAAAAGCATATATGTAACCATTTCATGCAATGTTTCAACAAGATAAACAATGTATATGCAAAGATACAAAACATTTTTATCCAATAAATGCAAAGCTTTAAGAATGAAAAGCACTTTTATCAAACTTATGCAAAGTTTTATGAATAGAAACATTGTGTATCCAAAAGTGAAAAGTAATTTTATCAATGTTATGCAAAATTCTAAAAATGTGAGCATTTTCAGATCTAATGATGAAATGATTTGAAAAATGTCAGCCCTAAATTGATGATTTTGAGCTAGATGCATAAAAAAAATGTTCCCAAAACTTTCCAGATTTATAGTATATGATACTAGGAGCCCAAGAAAGCATAGAAATGAGGTTTTGATGCTATAACAAACAGTGAAAAATCTGGATAGGGACTAAGTCGCCCAGAATGGCGAGTTAGTCCAAGTTAGAGTTTTTTTCAAAATTTCTAGAAATTTGCAACTGGTTTGAAGGGTTTTGATGTTGTATGATCAGAAGAGGAAAGGTAAAGGTAGATTTTGGATGATTGAAAATGATTTGTGATGCAAGAATGTAAAGTATATGCACCTTCATGCATGCAAAAATGTGAAACCATAGAATGCAATTGAACCAATGCAAAATGCAATGTCAACTAAATCTAGGGTGAGAAGGGACTCCAAATAAGGAAATAAGGGCATTCAAAGGTCAGGTTCACCAAAGTGTAACAAATATTTTAGTACCCCTAAGATTCTCTAGCACTTCTAGGATTTTTCACCTAAAAGGAGAGAGGGATACCAAAATGGCAATGTTAACATTCAAGACTAATGCAAGTATGATGAAAATATGTCTAAGTGCAATGATCTAAATGCTGGAAATAGATAAAAGAGGCTAAATAGTAATGCAAGACTTAGAAAATGCACTTTTCTTGAAAACACATTGTGATATGGAGAGAGATAAATTGAAATGTAATGTAGAACAAGATTAATGAGGGAAAAAAAGAGTGTACCTAGAAAATGAAAGAGGCAGGAGTGAAGACTGTAAATGTCCCTGGAATCCTGCAAAATTTGATTTTTAAGCTTGGTGGAACACTTGTGCCAAGCTAGGCGACTTAGTCTAGTTTCAGACAAATTCTAGAAAACTACACTGGGACTTGTTACATCCAAATAGGTGTCTGATTCTATAGAAATCTCTGAAAAATATGCACAGTGGGACTAAGTCGCCACAAATGGGGGAAGTGTCCTTTTTCACTTTTTGGAAGATTCAAAGGGGGAATCTGTAGATCTCGACCTGCACTTCTACTCCTTCAAGTATTCATACTAGAAACCTTTATTTTTGGACTGTAGGTGTTCTCCAAGTCTATTTTAGGGTTTTGAAAACCTTGAGGGGCTTTGATAAGTTGTTGACAACATTTCACACCTTGATCTTTGATAAATCTGTAAACAAGACCTATAAATCACACAAAGAGAGAAATAAATGTTGGATGCTAGGGCATGGGGGTTTGCCTTGGTCAAACCCCTTTTAGGTAACTAAACCAAAATGAATAGATAATGTAATGAAGCATGAAATAATGGAATTAGTACCTTGCCTTGATGATGATTGATCTTGAGTTGCTGCAACAATGGTTGAAGAATTCTACCCTTGAATGCTTGCTTGATGACTTAGAATGCTAAAACCCTAGCTTGCTTGAGAAGAATGATGAATGATGAAGAGAAGAAAAGAGAGGAATAGACTATGAGAGATGAAAATGAGGGGAAAACCCTTTATTTATACATGTTATACCCTATTTTCCCAAAATAATACATCACAGGCCGACCTTAGGGTTTAGAAGATAATATCTCATCAAAATTTTGGATTAAATTTAATTTTTATGCCAAATGAGACTAAGTCACCCATGGTGGTGACTTAGTCCACTTGGGAAATTTTAAGTGGATGTTGAGAATTAAAATATAATTAATATTGTTTAATAGAATTTTCTTCCAAAACACACTTAAGTAGGGTGTATAAGTGCATTAAGGGGCCATTTGTACATAAGAAAGGGTCAATTTATTGATGAAAAGCCTAGGAAAGTGTGAGAGTTTGTTACAACTCCTTACAACACTTTGAAATACAGCTAGGTAAGAGGTAAAAAGGGGTTATTTAGATGAATTATGACATAAAAGTCTTAGAAAAGTGGGAAAATGTGTTACAACACTTCACGACACCTTTGCAAGACACCATATAATTCTTATTGATTCACAAGGGTTCAAGACCTAATGTGAATATGTTGGCCATATTACAACATTAAATCTAGGCAAAACTAGGTCAAAAACCACAAGAAAGGCCCAAATGAGTGAAAAATGTCAAGGATACATTTTTTGCGACATAATTATAAAATTTGAAAAAATAATGGTGTAGTAGAGAAGAGATTCCACATTGAGATTACAATTTTTTTCTAGTTTAGATATATAGCTGAGACAATTTTTATCAAATTGAAATAGTTGTGTTTTTATACAAAAAATTCAAGATTTATTCAAAAAATACATTTTTCAAGATGGGAAAAAGAAATCCATGCAGTGAAGTTACAAGTTATACATACACCAAGAAATAATTAAGGAAAAAGAATTGAAATTTACTAAATAAAGTGTTATGTCCCACTTAACCTTATTTTATAACATTTTATCTCAAATTAAATTAGAGTGTCAATTTTTAAAAAACTATATTCAAATATTTTAATTTTTTTTTCTAAAAATTATAAACATACAATATAATAAAAATTCTATATTTCACTAATTTACATCATTTCAAAATTCAAAAAAAAATATTTTACTTTCTAGCCATTCAAGTTAAAAATTTAGATTGGTGTTGGCCATTTCCTTTATAAGAGTGTGACATGTATTTTAAATTCCATGTACAATCATCTAAGACAATCTCAATTAATCAAGTCAACTCAATATTCAAATGGTAAAGGTTAGTTAATTGTTTTATCAATCCATAACCAACTTATTATAAAAATCAATCAAACTAGTTGCGGAGTAAATAAATAATGTAAATATAATCTTTCAAATTGCTGAAGTAAATCAAATTATTTGTTACAATCTATTCCCTCATTAAAAAATATGTAAATCTAGTCTTCTTCTTGAATCTAAAGGGACATAAAATCATATAAAAAATAGAGAATACTAATAATAATCATGTTATATGAATCATCTAAATGATTACAATCTATCATCTAAGAAAATCCTCTTGAAAAGAAAGATATTTTCTGTATCTAAGGTTTGTGTTAAATTTAGAGTAAGAAATTTAATATATTTATTTTATTTAATTACTCTATATCTCTCATTTTCATGTAACACAAGTCAATAGGTAACCATATCATGGATAGGTATGAGAAAACACATAGGCATACATCTTCCTCAAGAACATGTCATGTATAATGTGTAGATTAAAAATAAAATAATGTCTTCTTGTTATCATATTCTTATAGTTATAAACCCTTGTCTTGTTAATAATTTTCACACATATAACACATCCAAGTCATCAACTAGAACATTGACCCCTTGACCACCTTAGATTTTGACGATTGTTATTAGCATTGTTCATCTTGTATTTTCTGAGTATGTAAGACTTGAAGTTAAAAAATGAGATCCATTAAATTATCTCCCAAGCTATTATAGAGGATTTCAGATGAAAAAAAGAGGAAAATTTAGTCCATGTGATGATCAAAGATGAAATTATAAACTCTCTTTATGTAATTTTCATTTGTGTTTAACTAGTTCACAACAGACCTTTAAAAAGTGGTTCCAATGGCTTAGTCATAACCTACATAATTTATTTATTGATACTTAAGGCCCCAAAATAGGTTTGGAATAGGGTGCTAGTGCTCATGTCCAACCTATTTTGGCCCCAATTCAAATATGTCTATGTTAGAATTTTAACATTTCGAAATTCCAATCATTTGTTAGTTGCCGGTAACTAATTTGTGAGAAATTGAAGAATTGCATATAAATACAATCCTTTTTCATCATTTGAAACATCTAATGAATCCTAATGACTTTGAGATCATAATTGAGCATCCTAACAATAGTCAAGAGAAGAATTATTAGAATTATTGCAACATTATTTTAGTCTAGCATCATGTTAGTAATGCATCAAGTTTTCATGTAAGTTTGTTTATGTTTCATGTCCATTTTATGAGTAATAACACTTGTAGGACTTCAAATCAAGCATCAATTTCTCCTTGAAGGTGATGAGTACAATTAATTCAGTCCATAAAGGAATGCAGATTTGAGTGATAATTTGCAATAGTTGTCAATTTGTCACTTTTTTTATCATTTAGCCTCTACTCGGCTTAAGGTAAACTCTCTTTTACATCATCAGAACCATTATGGAGGTAGAAATACCAAAACAAATTTTAACATAGGAAAGCCCCTATACGACACAACCCTTTCCCCCTCTTCCTTGTGTGCAAGTTATAGATCTAAAACAAAATGGGAAAATATTGAAGACCTAATTGCTCATTTAAGCATTCATTCCTACAAGTCAAAAAAATATGGAAAGTGTAATTTATTAGTTATAGACAAAGTTAGATGACTTTGAGTCTAGAGGAGAAAAACCTATAGACAGAGACCAACTGGGATTTGAATTCTTATTCTAATTATTTGCACTTCTAATTTTAGGGCACCAACACCCCTGTCTAGCTATTTCAACCTTAGATTTATATGCCAAGTTTGTTTGTTTCTGCACTTTACTCTTCTAAAATCTATTTCTAGCTTTCAATTTTGTGTTTTATTGAAATCATAACAACTTATTGCTTTTCATAGTTAACCTAGGTTCATATTCACATTATCAAATTAAGTCAATTAAAATTAATCTAATCATTATTAAATCATCCACACACCAAAAGGACTAAAACTCCGATCCACCATTTTGGCTCTTCCATTGAGGTTAGTAAACAAGTGGGTATTTGAGATAAATTTTTAGTACCTTTCCATTGTGATATAGGAGGAGGTGTGATTTAGACCTTATATCAATTTTCCTATATCACACAAATAATCCCCTATGAAAAATAAAATGCCCTCTTTGAATAATAAAAAACTATAAAAGATAACTAAATAGTGTGACAATCATTTAAATATAGTAGTAACTTAAACTTACATACTGATATAGAGAAGATAATATTCATTCATGTTAAAGTAGAAGGTTCACATGAGCTAGAGGTAAATAATATAGAATCCAAAGTTTCATATCTCAATACAGAAATTATAAAATCCATGGTAGATGTGTGTACACAACCAATCCTTTAGAATAAAAATATTTGGGAGAACTAAGATATGTTATATTTTTAAAGTGATTCCTTGATGAAAACGTGGAATGTATTCTCCACACCATTTCTCTTAATTACCTTCTGAACCACAAATTTTGGGGGAAAAAGGGGTTCTCTTGCACTTCTAGGGTTTTGCACCTAAAAGGAGAGAGATTTTCCACCCCAAAACTTGGACGTTCATTCAATATTAAGGAAAATATGATTGAACATGTACTAAATGAAACGATCTAAATGCTGTAAATAGATAAAAGAGACTAAACACTAATGCAAAACCTAGAAAATGCACTTTGCTTGAAAACACATTGTGATATGTAGAGAGATGAATTGAATGCAATATAGAACAAGATAAAATGGATAAATAGAAAGATTTCACCTAGAAAATGATAGAGGCTGGAGTGAAGACTGCGAATGTCCCTAGAATTCTGTAAAATTTGATTTTTAAGCTTGGTAGGACACTTGTGCCGAACTGGGTGACTTAGTCCTTTTTCGGGTAAATTCTGGAAAATTGCATCGAGGCCTATTTAAGCCAAATGGGTATCCAGATCCGTAGAAATCTATGAAAAAATTGCACAGTGGGACTAATTCACCACAACTAGGGGAAGTGTCCACTTTCACTTTTTAGAAGATGTAAAAGGGGAATCTGTAGACCTTAACTTGCACTTCTGCTCCTCCAAATATCCAGACCAAAAAACTTGATTTTCGGCCTATAGGTGTTCTCAAAGTCTCTTTTAGGGTTTTGACAACCTTGAAGGGCTTTGATAAGTTGTTGACAACATTTTACACCTTGATCTTTGATAAAATTGCAAACAAGATCTACAAATCACACAAAGAGAGAAAGAAATGTTGGATGTTAGGGCATGGGGGTTTGCCTAGGTCAAACTCCTTTTAGGTAATTAAACCAAAATGAAGAGATAATGAAATAAATCATGAAACAATGGAGTAATAATCTTGCCTTGATGATATATCTTGAGTTTCTGCAATAACGGTGGAAGAATCTTCCCTTGAATGCTTGCTTGATGACTTAGAATGTTGAAACCATAGCTTGCTTGAGAAGAATGATGAAGAGAAGAGATGATAGATGACAAATAGAAGGATGAGGCGTAGAAGATTCTAGGAGATAGGAGATGAAAAATGAGGGGAAAACCCTTTATTTATACATGTTATGCCCTAATTTCTCAAAAATAACACATCACAAGCCGACCTTAGGGTTTAGAAGACAATATCCCGCCAGAATTTTGGATTAAATTTGATTTTTATGCCAAATTGGACTAAGTTACCCAAGGTGGTGACTTAGTACACTTAGGAAATTTTAAGTGAATTTTAAGAATTGAAATGTGATTGATGTTGTTTAACGGGATTGTCTTCCAAAACACACTTAAGTAGGACCTATAAGTGCATTAAGGGGTCATTTTAACATAAGAAAGGGTCAATTTATTGATGAAAATCCTAAGAAAGTGTGAGAGTTTGCTACAAATCCTTACAAAACTTTGGAATAAGGCTTGGTAAGTGGTTATTTAGATGTTCAAATTATGATAGAAGGGTCTTAGAAAAGTGTGAAAGTGGGTTGCAACACTTCACAACACTTTTGCAAGACACTATAGAATTCTTATTGATTCACAAGGGTCCAAGACCTAATGTGAATGTGTTGACCACATTAAAACATTAAATCTAGGTAAAACTAGGTCAAAAACCACAATAAAGGCCTAAATGAGCGAAAACATCAAGGATACATTATTTTCCAACATACCTTCTAGTATGATTAGGATGCTTATAATTTGAGAAGGGGTAAATGGTCTATGCATGCTACTGCATAATACATTGTGCTAGCCTTAATCAACTACAATATAATACATAAAATCATACCCAAATCCTCACTTTATGCACCATGCACACATTTCTAGAATATTACAAAACACCTATACGCCACTTATTTTATTTTCCACTAATATAGTGATATGAAATATTCAATGTACTCACACATAAGTCCTTGATTCACATGCCACTTGCATAATTATTAAAATCATCTTATGAAACTAAAAATAAATTCTATAATACTTACATAGTCCTTTACATCATGTGATATACTAGTGTAACACCATGTATAATATCAATATCTTCACAATAATTCTTTTGAAGTTTTACACCACTACACAAACATAGACTGACACACACAAGACACAAAGTGTATAAATAATAGTAAAACATCACACAATATCTTAGAATTTTACATAATACCAAAACACAACACATGAATATAATTGTAACCATTAGAGATGAAGCATAAAAAATAAAATCTTAATCATTTCAACTTCCTTAATAAAATTCGTCTTCACAAGCATTAATCTATAAATATCTATTTGTAGGATAATAGTACAGGCATACATATGTAGAGTAGGATAGATATATATGAGAGAATACATAGACATGAATCTTACGAGCAATAATATGTCATGTATAGAACATGAAAATTAATAAGATAGTTTATTATGGTTCTTGTATTCTTCTCTATGTATACCCCTTTCTCATTGTTGCTTATGCATGCATACAAGGGAGATGTATGGAATAAAAAAAAATGGGGATCTCAATATTGAGGCCATCGCATAAAAATATAATTTTCCTATAGATAATAGAGTCTCCTACAAATTAGTAAGAAGACTTACAAGAGAGAATGAGAGAACTTGTGAGAGAAACCCAAAAATGGGCTTCACAATTCAGTTTTATAAATAAATATTGGTGAGGTTCCATTTAAAAACATACTAGGAATTAAAATATTGTTAGTCATTGAGGCCAAAAACTAAAATTTGAACATGGAGATGAGTGTTTATGGGAATTAGTGTTTGTACATGAGCATTTTCTTAGTGGTTACTTTGTCATGATGAAATCAAGCCTTTTAAATTTAGGAACATGTGGTGATGAGATCCCTATGTTTTTTATTCTTTTTGAAACATTTGTAATCTAGGTAAAAATAAAAAAATAGGAGGAATTTAATATTGAAATAAAAAATTAAGAGATGAATATCATATGATTGCAATATGATGAAGGGGCTTTCGAGAGTCATAAATTTTGACTCAAAAATCCATTTGGGATTAAGTTTTATGAGGAGATGCATTATGAGGAGTATTTATAATTTTATGACTGAACTTAGTTTGGTTGGTGTCAATTTTAAAACTTTTTCAGGGAAAAAATCTTTCATCTGGGCCTCAAAATAAGCTTAAATAGTGTTTTTTTGGGTTTCTAGAAAGTTTTTTTAATAATTTGGAAATCATGTTTCCAGTTTGAATTTTAAGTTGAAATTTTGGGTCACCATATTGGTAGGATGATATTTAGAAAAATCCAAGCTCAAAGGGATAGGCATGCAATATTACAAAAAATGGAAAATTATGACAATTGTCAAAAACTACCAGAATGGAAAATTTTCAGGGTTTTTTTGTTTTTCCCAAATTTTTAGATATAAGGGTGTTTATATTTAATTTTAGTGTGGGGAAGGAGGAATAATGTAAAATTATGGATTTGAAGCAATTCTTTGTTTACTGGGTTTCTTTTAGCAATAATGAACAAAATACTATCAATGGTTTGCTTGGTTTCATCATCTGGTATCAAAGCAAGAAGATGGTTGTGAGAGGAGGAAGAAGATGTCTTTCCTAGATGCATAGAGATATGAAAAATGTATAGAGACAATTAGAAAACATTGTGAACATCATGGAACATCAAGGAATGAGGCAAATAAGAGATGATTCTAATGAATATATAAACCAAGGATGTGCAAATTAGTATGTAGAAGCTAAAGAGGAATCAATAGATCACACAAATTTTGAAGAGAGAATGATTAGGGTGTTAGAAGGAAAAAATTATGGGATCAAAATCAAAATTTTTAGAGTATGTGGGTAGTCTTAAACCAAAGGAGCTGATAGATTGGTTGAATGATGTGAGTAAATTATTTGAATGGAAACCTATGATAAAGGAAAAGAAAGTAAAATTTTCATGCACCAAGTTAAAGGGAAATGCAATGATCTAGTGGGATCATTTGAAAAAGGAAAGGACTAGAAAGGGAAATGATAAAATTCAATCTTGGAGCAAGATGGAGAAGAATCTCAAGGATAAATTTTTACCTTTGGATTATGCCTAGACTCTTTTTTGTAGATTTAAAAATTTGAAACATAATCCATCTACTATAGAAGATTACACAATTTTTTATAAAAATGATCCATTGATGTGGAGCACCAAGAGATTGATGAGTAGATGGCTGCTTAGTATGTAAATGGTTTGAAGTTCTCAATCCAAGATGAATTGAGCATGCATAAAATTAATATTGTGGAAGAAGCATATCAATTAGCCTTCAAGGCTGAAGAAAAACAAAATAGAAAATATTTTTAAAGGAATAGAGGAGCGATAAGGGGTACATCATCTCCTTCCCAAGGTGGTCTAAATAATAGGGGAGAATTATCCTAGGCAAGGGAGAAATAAAAAGATAACTAAAAATACCCTTCTAACCAACAAAGAGGAAAAGGGTTTTAGAGGGGTAGAGGTTATATTGGAGGTAGAGGATGGGAAACCCAATGGAGACCATTTATTTATTTTAGGTGTGGTGAAGAGGGTCATAGGGAGTTTTAATTCTCAAGCGATACCATGCAAGAAAGAAACAAGGAGAGCAAACAAGATTGAACTTGGCTCAATTTGAGAGTGCAGAAGACAAGGCAATATACCATGTCTTGTCAAATGTGGGCGAGAATCTAATGATGAGAAGAGCAATAGTGATTCCAAAGAAGGAGAAAATGTGGAACCAAGGATATGAGGATTCCTAGCTTTGTACCAATATTTTTTGAACTAGATGCACCTCAAATAAAATGTATGCCAAGTTATTATTGATAGTGGTAGTTGTGAAAACATGGTATCTAAGGAAATGGTAGAGAAATTGAATTTACACTATGAAAAGCATCCCCATTCCTATCATATTACATAGTCTAAAAAGTATAATGAAGTTACTATTGATAAGAGATATCTAGTCAAGTTTTCTATAGGGAAGGCTTATAAGGATTAAGTATGGTATGATGTCATTCCAATGGATGCATGCAATGTGTTGTTGTGAAGACAATGAGATTAAATGATAAGAGTTATGCATGATGGGGAGAAAAAGACACATACTTTTTGGAAGGAAAGCTCTAAAGTAAACTTGATGCCCCTAAAAGATGAAGGAAAGACTGATAGTATGCTATTAGAAAGCAAAATTTTCAAAGAAATTAAGTTGAAAGGTTTTCATTATGCACTAATTATGTAGAGAGGGGAAAGTGAAGAAGTACCAATACCTACAAAAGTAGAAAAGGTACTAGAAGAGTATGTTGATGTTATTCTACATGAATTACCTAATGGTTTGCCATCAAATAGGGATATTCAATATCATATTGATCTAATTCTAGGAGAATGTCTACCTAATCAAGTAGTGTATAGGATGAGTCCTTCACAACATGAATAACTCAATAAAAAAGTGAAACCTAGAAAATAGGGGCTCTATGTTTTGGGAAATAGAACCACCAATTTCCTACAAGTTTCACTCAAGGAAACCTTAGATATCTCAATCTAGGGATGGAATGAGGGAAATAGATATGAAATAAGGTTTCCTAGGGAATGAATTAAAGACAATAAGGGGGTTCACCACCAAGAAAAGTCTTGGAAAGAAAGAAATGCAATGGTATGTAAACCTAATTATGCAAGCCAAGATATAAAGCTAAAAATCAGAAGAAAAGACTAAGAAAGGAAAGAGGCACACCTAGAAAGTTAAAGAGGCTTGGAACAAGGTTTGAGATCCTAAAACTTTGAATTTTGATGCACATTGGGACTCATGCACTAGTAGGGGTGATTCAATCCCATTTTAGGGTTTCAGACCCGAACTAGAATCTAAAATTGCTAAACCAAGATCTATAGAAAATGCTTGAAATATGGTATACTAGGACTCATATGCCACAAGTGGAAATTTAGTCCCAATGTCAGGGTTGATCTGAAACTCTGATATCCTCTAGTGTTCTCCTATAGCTTCTCTCCTATCAAATATATGAGTCTGAAACACTGAATTGCAACTTGTAGGTGACTTTCTATGATCTTGCAAGATAGATGACAACTTTGACAACTTTACAACTTTCTCTAAACTTTGTCTTCAATGAATCTTCAACCTAGATCTACAAATCAGACATCAAAGAGAGGGAGAAATGTTGTTTTGTTAGTGGATAGGGTTTTTCCTTGGTCAAACCCTGTTTTGGTATTAAAACCTTGAAATGAAATCAAATAGAATGAAAGAATGATGAATGAACAATATGATATGTTGCAACTCACCAAACCCTTAGAATAAAGGCTGCAATCTTGTAAGTAATGGCTAACATGACTGTGGATCTTGATTATTTATTGAAGGATATGGATCTTGACTTGAATTCTTGTTTGAATCATAAGATACCTACATCACAAATGTTAGCTCAAAAACAAACATGATGCATGAGGACTTTGACATGATGCTTGAATCTTGAATAATGCTCCAAAATGCTTGATAATCACTCTTGAATGCTCTTGAATTATCTTGTAAACTCTTGTGATAAATTTTCTATAATGCTTGAATACTTGAATTGCTAGGTGACTTGTAAGCTTGATAGGAGAAAATGAGTGAAATAACCTTGTATTTATACTTGTTTATGCCAAATTTCCCGAAATTACAACACTACAAGCCGACATTAGATCTAGGAGGATAAAATCATGCCAAGAATTTGAATTCAAAATAGGTCCAAGATAAGCGAGACTCATGCACCAGTTAGGGCGTATGAATCCTAGTAGGATAATCTCGAGACACAAATTTCAAGAAAGGTTAAGTTCCATGCAAAATTCAGGACTAGGCCTTGAAAATTATGTGGGACCCATATGCCCAAGGTGGTGTATGAGTCCCAAATCACTAAATATAGGCTATACAATATAAAATCATTAAATTATGATTGATATTAAGATATTTGTTAGGATTATCCTCAAAAAGATGCATTAAATAAGGCTTGTGGATGTAAAATAGAGCTAGAATAAGGCACAAAGAAGCCCAATTTTAGCAAGGAGGGCCCAAACAAGTATAAAAATGTAGAGGGATCTACATTTTTCTACACGATAACAAGTAATAGATATTGTAAGGGTGTTATTTGAGAAAGTATGAGTTTGCACATGTTGTGCTAGTGCATTGCTAACTCCAAAAAAGGATGGCACATGGAGAATGTGTGCCAATAGTAGATAAATCAATAAGATCACCATCAAATATCAATTTCCTATACCATGCCTAGATGACATGATGGATGTGATTATAAGGGCTACATGTTTTAGCAAATTTTATCTATGAAGTGGTTACCACAATACTTGAATTTGAGAAGGGGATGAGTGAAAAAAAATTTAAGACTAGAGATGGGTTATATATGAGTGGATGGTTATGCCATTCGTAATATCTAATGCCCCCAATACCTTCATGATATTAATGAATATTGTGCTATGAGCTTACATTGGTAATTTTGTTGTAGTATATTTTGATGAAATTCTAATTTTTAGTAAAATAAAAGATGAACACTTATGACATTTGAGGATCATCTTGGATGTATTGTGAAAAGAGAAACTGTATGCAAATGTCAAGAAATGCATATTTTCAAGATAGTCTAGTGTTTTAGGCGTTGTCATCTCTATAGATGGATGAAAAAATGATCAAAGCAATATTGGAATTGCTAAGTCCTAGGAGTATAATAGAGGTAAGAAGTTTCCATGGGCTGGTCACATTTTACAAAAAAATTACCAAATAATTTAGTAGTATTGTAGCACCTATAATAGATTGAACTAAAGGAGAATAATTTGTGTGGATGATAGAGGCTGAAGAGTGTTTTAAATTCCTAAAGAAAAAGATGACTGAAGCTCCCATATTAGCACTACCAAACTTTGATAAAGTGTTTAAAGTAAATTTTGATGCCTTACATGTAGGCATAGGAGTTGTACTTAACCATGAAGGTAAACCCATAGCCTTTTTTACTGAAAAGATGGATGATGTAAGGAAGAAATATTCAACATATGATGTAAAATTGATGCCATTGTACAAGAATTAAGGTATTGGAGGACTTACTTGGTGCCCAAGGAGTTTTTGTTATTTATAGATCATATTGCATTGAAATATCTAAATACTCAAAATAATTTGAATAACATACATGTAGAGTGGATTTATTTCTTACAAGATTACACTTTTGTCCTCAAGCACAAATCCGAAAAACAAAAAAAGGTTGTAGATGTTTTAAATGAGTAGGAGAACTATAATTTTGACAACAATGGAAAATGAGGTAGTTGGGTTTGATACCATCAAATATTTGTATGAGTTTGATAATGATTTTTACGAAATTGTTGAACAATTGTAGAATTTAGTACCTAGAAATATGGAGTACATTAAGAGTGAATATTCTATGCGGGATGACTATCTTTTCAAAGGAAAAAAAACTATGTATTCCAATTGGGTCTATGAGAGAGAACATAATCAAAGAATTTCATAATAGCGGGATGACTAGGAATTTGGAAAAGAGAGGATAATAATTTTGGTAGAATATAAATATTATTCCCCAAAGATGAAGGGATATGTAACTAGATATGTGACTAGGTGGAGGATTTGTCAAATGGCTAGAGGGTATTCATAGAATACAAGTTTATATATACCACTGCCATTACCTATCAGACCATGGATATATTTAAGTATGGATTTTGTGTTAGGGATTCCAAGCACACAACGAGCTAATGACTCTATTTTTGTAGTTGTTGAATGGTTTTCTAAGATGATCTATTTTATTGCCTACTAGAAAACTAATGATGTTACTTGAGTGGTAGAACTATTTTTAAGGAAGTTGCTAGATTGCATGGTGTTCCAAGGACTATCACATTTGATAGGGATACCAAGTTTTTGAGTCATTTTTTGATAACTCTATGGAAAAAGATGGGAAGTAAGCTATAATTTAGTAGTGCTTATCACCCCTAAACAGATGGACATACACAAGTTGTGAATCATATTTTGGGAGACCTATTGAGATGTATTGTTGGAGAAAATCAAGTAATCAATGGGACTTAACATTACCTCAAGTTGAATTTACTTATAATAGTTCAATGAATAGATCCACAGGGTATGTACAGGATCATGATGGGCCAAAAAGTGGCGATATCTAAGTGATATGATGACCCATGTGGCTGACGAATTTTTTTTACCCAAAATTGATGAAATTAAAAGGGTTTTTAAAGGAGATTCTCAACTTTCCACCAATATAAATTATGTTGAATTTAATAAATAATTATTATTCATTTTCTATTTGAATTACGAATAAAGTCCTGATTGATAGGCTGATTGAAAAACATCTATAACTTTCAAATGGTATCACATTTTTTGAATCTGAAACATGTGTCACATTCTATGCTTCACATACTATAGGATTTAAAAAAAAATGAATTTCATGAAGTTTTGACCAAGTTAAGGTGGTTAGACATACGAGTTTTTATATTTTTTAAAATTTGTAATAAAAAAATCATAATTAATTATTTACTTGGAAACAAATTACAAAAAATATACATCACATGGGGACATGAGTCCCCTAATTATATCTAAAATATTATAAAAAAATATTATCATTTTATTGTGGTTAGGGTGGCCAGACAAACACCTACTTCTTATTTCCTGATATTTAAGTACCAGTACATTGAAATTTCAAATTTTCACCAAATAGATTTTTTTTTTTTTAAAACCAAGTATTTTAGAAACTTCATTCAATTTTCTACAGATTCTATTCTCACATATTTTTGAAATAATATAGATAACTTATTCAAATTTTTACGTCAAGTTGCCTAACTCTGATTTTCTAAATTTTATTGCCACTTAAGGGCCTATTTTTTCCATGATGATCCTGCACATACCCCACATGTAAATCATCATTTTAGATTGTTTATGGTAAGAAACCTAATGATATTTTAGATTTGATACAGTTATGGTCCATTAAGGAAATAATTTGTGATGATGGGGAAGCATATGCAAAATATGTTTAATAACTATAGAAATAGGTGATGCAAACACTAAAAGAGAGAAATGATAGATATAAGGATGAAATAGATGTTGGTAGAAGGCTTAATTTATTCTATGAAGGTGATTTAGTGATGGTATATTTGAGATGATAAATGCTTCCTTTGCGAACTTACAAAAAATTGAAGTACAAGAAGATTGGTCCTTGTAAAATTACAAAGAAGATCAATGACAATACCTATGAGGTAAGTTTACTAGATAATTTAGATATTTATCCTATATGTTCAATGTTTTCAATTTGTATGCCTTCCATAGAGAGGATCATGAGGAGGATAGTGGACAAGAAGTGTATTGGAAACAATAAATCCCACATAAGCAGAAGGAAAAGGTTACATGGATTCTAGACAAGAAAACTACCTATACTCTGCATGGTCAATACAATAGGTATCTTATATAGAGGGAAGCATTGAAACCAACAAATACCACTTGGATCATGGAACAAGAATAGAAGAAAGTGGATCTAGAAAAGTGGCATGATTTCAAAGATAATAACTTGTAGGAGATGTGCTCCTTTCATCTAGGGGAGAATGATGTAGGGGATTTTGAGAGTCATAAATTTTGACTCGGAAGTATATTTGAGCTTAATTTTTATGGGGAGATGTGTTATGAGGATTTATTTGGTTTTCTCACCAAAATTAGTTCAATGGTGGCCATTTTGACACTTTTTTAGGTCCAAAATATTTCATCTAGGCCCTCAAAATAAGCTTTTAGTATTTTTTTAGGGTTTTTAGAATGTTGTTTTTCTAATAATTTGGAACTCACATTTCCAATTTGAATTGTAAGTTGAAATTTAATGTCACCATAGTGGTAGGATGATATTTGGAAAAAATTGAGCTCAAAAGGATAGGCATGCAAAATTACTAGAAATGACAAATTATGAAAATTGTTTGAAAACTACCAAAATGGTAATTTTTTGGTTTTTTATTTATTTTTCCAGATTTTTAGATATAAGGGTGAATTTATCTCATTGTAGTGGGAAGGATGAATAATGTAGGAGTGTGGATTTGAAGCAATTCTATGTTTACTAGGTTTCTTTTAGCAATAATGAAAAATATTGTTAATGGTTTGTTTGGTTTCATCACAATATGGAGAGGTTGAGGATAAGGATAAAAAATTAGACCTACAATTATATAAAAGGAAACATGAAGGTTTTGGCAAATATGGGACCATTAGAGAAGGAAAATGGAGGAAACCTATGGATAAGATGTAAGGATGATAATATATATGTAAATCAAATCATCAAAGGAGAAGATATCGATGGGAGATCTAGCATAAACATAATGGGGATCTCAATATTTAGATAACTACTTGAAAAGGTTGTTAACCTATAAATAATAAAGTCTCTTAAAAATTTAGTAAGAATTTAAATTAAGACCAAGAGCATCAAGGTGAGTACTTGTCAAAGAAACATAATAAATGGGATATAAAATCAGGTATATATGAACTGGGTGAGTCCTAAAAATTACTTTTCTAAATATTACATGATTTCAAAAAAAAAAAGATATCCCACAATTAGGACACACTATTATAGGATCACTCAAAATGAAAGGGTGAAAATTTCCTACAAAATGTAATGCTAATATTGGAGATGATTTGGTATCTTGGATTTCATACCATCTTTCATAGGTGAATATAAGATAAATGTTCACGATTTTGATATATCATTTTTTATGGACCCATTTACATGCCTTGATGCATCTAATGAAGAAGAAAAATATTAAGGAATATAACGTATCTTGTGTACATACCAATGAATAAAATACTAGTACTTTTGGTGCATAATCTTCTATTTCTTCCCCATCATTTTAGAAGACATGACCATGGATTAAAAATAAGCTATAAAAGTGGATAGAAAGGAAAATGATTCGGATATCATTAGAATGGAATTATTGAGCTAGGTTAACTAAAGGAAAGTAAAGGAAATGAGGTATTAATTGTAAAAGAATAAAAGGAATTTAGTATCTATGAAAACTATGAATACAAATATTCTTCCAAAAAATTGGGCTTCAATGATACACCTCTTTCACAATGCTTCTTACCTATGGTTATATCTAGTATAAAGTTTTTACATATAGAATATTCATTCATGTTTGATTGTGAAGTTTCTTCTTGTGTAGTGTTTGATTGATATTATGATAGTGATCCAGTTCTTCTTTGGCTTGTCTCTTGATGAAGCATCAATACAATTGCATTATATCACTCTAAGGTTCCCTCACAATGTGATTACTTCTTATACTATATATTTTAGAGTGCTGTATAGATTTTGGGTTTGCTTTTATAGGTATAGATTGGTATATAAATTTTGGGATTTATTTAATATATAAATGGGTATAAATATTTAGGATTTTATTTTCTATTTATAAAATGATACCTTATACTATTTTGGTTTAGTTATAAGGAATGATACTCCACACACACATCTTACACCTTTATTATTGTTACATGATCATATATTACATGTGACATATAGCTATGCTTACTTTTTCACATTTAGGACATTGATTGGTTGCCATTATTTGTTCCTTATACTCATACTTGGGAGAAATATTTGGAATACCTCTTTGCCTCTTGCTATATGTTCTTTCATGATATTATCTCATACATATCTAAAGATTTTACACAACTATATGCATTACACTATTCAATAATTGTTGAGCTTACATGATCACATAATTTTATGTATTACCTTTCTCCTCTCTTGAAATTAATCGCATCCCTTTGTATGCAATAAATTTGATGGAGCCATGTTATAGGACATGTGATTTCATGATAATGATTACAACATGACTTTTTGGGAGTTTTACATCACATATTGATAGTTACACCACCTTATTAAAAGTCTTATCAAACTTGTATGCTTACAATGACTTGTCAAATTTTTAAACCATCCTTTTTTTATTAAGAACACGGTCCAACAAAGATCCTATTATATTAAATCACTTTTAATCAAGCTATACAAAAAATAGAATATAAAATAAAAGAATTCAACATATACTAAGACAATATACATACATATATCACACCAACATTTTTATTTGAAAATTTCAATTTTCTTAATTCTAACTCTTTTGAGAAAGAAATATATTCAAATTTTAAATTAATATTGGATGATATTGACAATTATGATTCAATTTAAAAGATAAAAATATTAAATTTAACCAAACAATAACATATTACGATTTTCTTGGAATCTTTCTTGGAGCCATATAAATTATTTCTCCCATGATATTTTCCAAATTTGACCCAATCTTTGCACGCTACTTCATTTTATAAATTTAAAAACTTTAATATCTTCTATTGTGGAAGTGAGATGATCATTAGAAGATTCAAAATGCAATCATTAAAAAACAATGCAGAAGATATCAGTTTATTGGTTTGAGAAGTTGCGGCGAAACTTCGAAGCATTATTAAAAAAGACTATGAGCCAATCAAGATAATAATATCAAAATCTACGCAATGAATATAAATAACGAAGGCAGCAGGACATTGTTCACCAGAATTCGTGGGATGACACGGGCAAGAATGCTTCAAAAATAAAAAAAGAATGCTTCAAAAATAATGTCGGTGTCATTCGATTGCAATTGATGCTGCTACTTCATTAAGTTTGGGTATTGAGCAGTATATTTTCTTATTATTATATTTTTCTAAATAATGTGCTTTAATGTTATCGTGTATAAAGATTTATATTATATATATTTTTAAAAAATAAATGGGAGAAGTCATATTCCAAGTTAGATAATATATTCCGATTTGATTTTGTGACTTGTTATCATTTGTACTTGCTCTTATTTTGTTAATAGGGATGTGTCTTTTTATTACCTTTCATTTTTTTATGAATATTGTACTATTTTCTTTAGATTATTTAAAAGTTAAATAAGACTAATTCATAAAAGAAGAAGAAGAAGCAACAAGATTGTTAAGTATTAACTGATAAGAACTAAAGCACTAGGAGGTGGAGGAGATTTTGGATCATTCAACTTTCTTTAGACATCATGAAAGTCCTAGCCATTAAGAATAAGATGTCAAATAGTAATTACACCTTCATCATTTTCATCTTTAGTTAGAGGTTGAGTGTCACGAATAAGAACAATGGCCAAAGCAAAGCAGTCACGAATAAGAGCAATGGCCAAAGCAAAGTAGTCACAAATAAGAGCAATGGCCAAAGCAACTCAATTTTTTTTTCTACTATCTAACCATTGAAATAAACCTTGTTCACAAAGATCAAAAAATATTTAAGGGGATTGGGTAGGTCGAGACTAGCTACAAGTAAATTAATCCCTTTATCTTCTTGGAAGGGGTTGCAAAGAATCTTAGGTTATTCACCTCTACACGGCCATAAATTATCACATGCATGGATATTGAAAGTTTTTAAATAATGAAAATGTGATCCAATATATCACCTTATTATTAGTGGGAGAAAAGTGGAATATAATTAATGTGAATGTTTTAAGTATTGGGGTTGGAAAGGATGTGTGGAAGGGGAGTGAAGTGTTCATAAATGGTATTTCAAATTATCCACAAATCATTTTGCGTGGGTCAATCAAAGAAAATATCATTATGTTAGTCATGTCATGGCAATGAAGCTATCCTTTTCCTTCATTACATAGTCTTGTATTATGTAAAATTCTTGTAATTTATTAGAAGCAACTATTTAATCTCAACTCTAATGTAGTTTAGAAATGATCGAACTAAGTCTATACAAGTTTAGTATAATCTTACCCAAGTTTCCTAATTTAAGTCATTGGATATCTTTTGATAATTCTATGATCTATCTAGAAGAATCAATAGGTATGTCTAAAATGATTTCATTTTAACTTATTTTAATGTATACTATAATTATAATATGTT
This sequence comes from Sequoiadendron giganteum, assembly GCA_007115665.2. Classification (NCBI taxonomy): domain Eukaryota; kingdom Viridiplantae; phylum Streptophyta; class Pinopsida; order Cupressales; family Cupressaceae; genus Sequoiadendron; species Sequoiadendron giganteum. The sequence goes on along the minus strand of CM021106.1, from coordinate 567,037,400 downwards.
TTACCATGGGGATTTCCTATTAGAATTAATGTTGAAAGGCTTTGGGGCTTGATATGTATAAGATAATTCAAATCTAATAATTTTGTAAGATGACCTTTGTGATATCTCATCTAGTTTTTTATGTGCCAAGGATTTTAGGTATATGATGTAAATCAAACTAGATTTGATTCAAATGTAGGTGTGTGAAGTATTGTTAGTAGATGGGATAATAAATAGGGGGATATAAAATATAACCAAAAAAGAGTTTGTAAGATACCTAGTAGGAATAAGAGGTATTTTAATTATACTAGCATAGGAAAAGGGAGCATTGTTGTGGCCTCCACAACACATCCCTATTTTATTGTCAAAAGTGGGGACCTTGTTTATTTCTTAGACTTATTTCTCATCCTTATGCTTAATTTTAAAATCAATTTAATTTTCAATATGTAATTATACTTTAGGTGGCTGAAAGTGTCAAAAGGATTTTTTTTTGAAGTATTAGAATCCTTTATTTTCTTTTAAAATTTTAAAGGGTTTTTTATTTAGTGCAAGCTACAAATTGAAGTTGAACTTTAGATTGCAAGTTGCAAACCAATCCTAAATTATAGTTTGCAACTCTACCTTAGTATGCATAGTATTTTTGTGAGTTTCGATTTATGAACAAATTCCTCATTTTCATGTTGATTTATTTTTATTTTTATTAATTGTCTACCATTTTGTACCCCATAAAGTTAGTTTTTGGTGATTTTACTTTGTGTGGATCCAATTTTTATTTTCAAGATTGGTTTGGATCATTATTGTTCTAGTTGAATCTTTTCTCCTTTTCAAGTTGGATTTTGTTTCTAGTCCTAAATGTGTTGAATTTTTTTGGAGATATTAATGGATTTAATTTTGCAAACTATAACTAGAGTCCAAACTTTAGTTACAATCCAAAATATCAAGTTTTCATTTTGAATTTGAAAATATTTTATAAGATTAAACTAGATTTTGAACTCCAATTGCAATCTAGAATCCCGAGTGTTTTTGTAATCTATAATTTGTTTACAAATTGAAACCAAAGTCCAAAATTTAGTAGCAATTCAAAATCCCAAGTGTTTTTGTAAGCTACAGTTAGAGTCTAAACTTGAGTTGCAATTTAGAATCAAAAGTGTTTTTATAATTTATCTAATTTTGTAAACTAAAAATAAAGTCCAAAGTTTGATTACAACTCAGAAACTCAAGTGTTTTTGCAATTTGCATTATTTTTAAGACGTACAATTAGTTTGTAGATGCTAGTTGTAATATAGAAACCCAAGTTTTTCCTAAAATTACACTTGGAGTCTAAAATTTAGTTATAATCTAAAAGTCATAATGTTTATGTAATTTGCATGTATTTTTGAAACCACAAACCAAATACAATGTTTAATTATCAATCACAATTCATTTGCAATTTGTAACTTTTTGTAAATTTTAACCAAATTATAAACTCTAGTTGCATTACGCACACCATATTCATATTTAAAAAAATTAGCCATTTCACATTGCAATCTAGTCTTGAAGTTTGGTTTGAATTCTATAAATTTTTAGAAAAACCCAAAATAATTATTTTGTCCTTAAAACTCATTTTTAGGTAAACAAAATTTTGGCCACAATTTACAACAATAACCTATAAGGGGTTTAAAATTAATCCTTTATTAATGGTATATTGTTAATTAATGTTTTATTTATAAAAACTGAGCTATTTGTAGTTGTGGTAGGAACTTCTACCTAGGGAATGTCTTCAACAACAAAGATAAAATATCAATATAAAGGTGGTAGAAATAAGGTGTTGTACACCTTGCACAAGAAAAAATATTTCAATTGTGTAAAATAAATAATTATTTTTTCTACATTTTAGATGGTGTATTTATCCACATTAAATATTTATTTAGGTCCACTTGCAATGTTTTCTATAACATTGGTTAGATATTTTATGTGTAAGTTGCACAAAGAAAAAAAAATGTTTAAAAAAATTAATATTGGTCAACAAGTAAATATTTGGCACATGTTTTTGCCTCACCACTTTTTAGTTTTGTGTGAGATTTATTCTATAAAGAAAGCACATATTCAATGGTTGAGTTTGGCTAGTTTGAGTGGGTTGTCATTTGTATAGTCTCTTTTGAAGAGTGCATATGTGAAGTATGTAATGGGATGTTGCATACTTGGACATATGGATGATACCTTGGAAGAGATTGATGTTTGAAAATTATTCATTGAGACTCTATAATTTTATTGCAATATTTTCATTATTGAATAATACATTAAGTGTGGTTTTTTTGGGTGTTGAGTTTTTCCCTCAAGGGTTTTCCCAAGGTATATATTTTGTAATATTAAAATATGTCCTTGATCCTTTCATGATGGTTATTTTTAGGTATTTATGCATTATTTTATCTAATGGTGTTAAGTAGGAAATGGTTTGATCAACCTAGTTTAATTTTCTTAAAAAATTACATGATCTCACCTTCAAATTTATTTTTCAGGATTAAAAAATCTAAAAAAATGTCTGGGCATGTGGGCTTGGAATAATTTCACAAGAGGATACTAGAAAAAAAGGACAAAGATAAAAATTCAAGTTGAGTGGTCTTGTAAATGCATCATTCATTCTTATTTTTTTCAATATCTAAAGCTAGTTATAACATGTACAAAATCTTACAACAAGATGGATAGAGTGGGTAAAACCATTGATGGAAAGGTAATAATAAAAATTCAATAATCATATATAGAAGAAAGATGAACCTACCATCAAGGGATAATTTTTGAGTTAGTCATCTTGGCATGAGTCTAAAATAGTATCAAAAACCTTGAAATTTTGTAGATCAAACTTGTTGGGCTTGAGATGTCACCTTTCTAAAATTTTAGAGGTAGTAATCCTGGCATGAAGGTAAGGAATCTCTAAAAAGGTAATGCCTTAGATATGATGTCACCTAGATCTACTCATTCAAATTTTTATAAATTAAAATTTTCTTCCCCGTTACATTTCCCCTTTTATTTTACATGTAATGTCATTTTTTTCATTTTTTTTTACACACTTTCGCATCTCAAGCTTTGATATTGTTTCACTTCTTCCACTACTGAGAGATCTATCCTACCTCAAAGATCTTTTTCAATGCTATTATTGATTCATATTTTTGTGCATGGTATGAATTATTTTTTGCACTTCATCTTCCTGTATGCCACCATTATCAGGTAGGGTTTTGTTAGCTATTTTTTTAATGATATCCCTTTGTTTTCTTATATTTTTGTTTGTCTTTTCATGCTTATTTTTATTTCTATTTATTCTTTTCTTGTTTCTATAATGTAGGAATTTTATTTTCTACTTTTTCCCTACATTTTGGATGTTTTTTCTTTAATATTTTTTTCTTTTTATTTTTCCTTAGTCACACTTTGTCATGTCCCTTTCAACACATATAACTGTTAGTGTTTCAATTTATTTTTGACTTGGTGACATCATGATGAAATCAAGGTTCCTTGAGTATATTAATACTAACTCCCATACTTTAAAATATTTTTAATCTTTTAGAGTTAGGATTTTGGGATCCTCTAGCTATGCCTCAACACCCTCTTCTCCCTATGTATATACATCCATAGGCTCTAGACCAATCTTCTCTTCTCATTGTCCCCATTCCTATATTTATTGTTGTAGTGTCAAAAATTGCATATAAGTACAATTTCACACTTATAGCTTAAAATCACCTAGATTTGAAAATTAATAATAAATTATTACATTTCAAAATAAAGGATTTATTTTATAGCTAACAAGATTGAGGTATTACCATCTCATAGTCCAAATTTTAGTATAATTCTTTAAGATGATAGTGTTTCGAGCAAGAATTTATGTATCATGTAGAGTTTGATAATTTTTTAAATTCAAAAGAACACTTTCCATGTGGGCTACTTACAACATGTGTTGTAATGATCAAATGGGAAAGTAATGCTTCTTCCCTCCCATTTGAGAAAACAAAACCCCTCTTTTTTCTCATTTTCATACGAATTTTTCCCACTTTATCAAGCAAGCAAGCAATTCTATTCCTCTCTCCCTCTCTCGGAAACTCTATCAAAATTTTAATAGTCATTATTGTAGTCTTAAAGAAAGAACTCTTATCTCTCACAATTTATCTCTCTTGCAATATTTGAAGATTATAAGCAAGCATTTTATTATCAAATCAATTACAATTATAACAAGGGAACCCAAGCTATTGTTAAAAATCTCTATTGTGCTTTTTTATTATTTTTTTATTGTGCAATAATATATTTTCTACTAAAATACATATTTTTTTATCAATTATTAAATGTATTCATTTTTAATGGTTATTTTTTGAACAATAAGGAATATGGGAAGATGAAAGGGGGTACCTTTTCCTCCAAAATTACCTATGTCATTCAAATATCTCTTAAGAACCCTAATAGGATTGACTATCAATGTCTCAAGGTGAGTCAATACACAACTAGGAGGACTTAGGAGGGGGTGTGATGTAGAGTAGGGGTGGAATAGCTTGAACTAACACAATGTAACATAATTGAGCACTCTCTTGAATCTCAAGACCCCAACAATGGAGGTTTGCACCAACTCACTAGTCTTCACAACTAGGTCTCCAAATTGATGTTGTGGAGCATATCTTTTAGAGAAGGTCATCTCACCATGAAACAAAGACCTTTTGGATACCCATCAAACTTGCATTCAACATATTTAAATTGTGGCATGGGTTGTTTTGGAATAATTTTCCCTATTCAAGTCTGCTATGCCTAAAACAAGGCCAATTAGGCCTCTTTTACAAAGCACTTACTAAGAATTCAATCCCTAAACACCTAAAATCTTCATCAATGGTCTGAACTAGTCACATAGGGTCCCATTTAAGAGATTTAACAATAAACAACACTTACGAGTTGCTGTCCTACACTTTCATTACCCTACCTAGCCTAACACATGAGGATGTTAGGCTTTGACAAAAACTCTACAAACTCCATCCCCTACTCCAAAAGACAAAAAATAAATAAAATAAAACCTAAAACTCCCATTCCATTGAGTTTAGCTAGAGTACAATGGTGGAATGGGCTGATATTTACATTTTTGATCACAAACCCTTGAAAATGAGGGTTTCTATGTGGTTTATAACAAAATGCCTCTAATAGGATTCAATCCTAATAAAAATGACCACGCCACACTCAAATGAGAGATTATTCCTTGTAGAAACTTCTCACATGAATTTTAGCTCAAGAAACTATTGTATGGGGCCGTACAAAGCAATAAAACACAAAAAATGCACTTCAATTTGCAAAAAAATGAGCCTCCTTCAATTATTTTGTCCTCCAAATGATAAAATCATGCTACCTCAAAATTTGTGAGGCCAAAATAACACCATGCAACTGTAACTCATCGGTTACAAACAAGAAACACTCAATATGACTATTCACCTTCCACTTACAAGCACTTTTGCCAAGTTGCAAAGAAACTTTTACATTCTCTTTAACAAATTTTTACCAAACACCTAAGAATGACCCTACATGACACCAAACATGCAAAAATGGTCTTGATTTGACCAAGTATTACATCCATTAAGTGACCAAACACCTAAATTACTAGCCTAGACACCTAAGTACATCAATAAAGCAAAATAACCATGGCACCCGTACACCATACATCTGAGGTGGAAAGAATCTCAAGTTCCACCTGAGATCAGGTATTGTACAGATGTCCCATGCCTCTTGATATCATCTTATGACATCCATGTTGCATCTTCATATGGTAATCCATGCCACTTGACAAGATATTCATTATAGACCTTATGCCTTGTCCTTTTTGCCTCTTTAGTGTCCAAAGTGGCTTCAAGTTTCAATGGTTCAATAGGGGGTAGATATTTTAACCAATCTCCATCAACATCAGCACCTGTACCTACATCCAAAAATCCCTTGATAGGGTATAGGTCAGCTACATTAAATATGGGTGAGATAGAAACTCTAGGAGGGAGTTCTATCTCATATGCGTTCTCCCCAAATTTGTGGACCACCTTGCATGGCCCAATATTTTTCATCTATAACTTGGTGTATTTTCCCTTAGGCAATCCCTCCTTCAAATGTGCAAGCACTGAATCCCCTACCTTAAACTGAACATTTCTCCTTTTCAAATCTGCATGTTCTTTGTACTTTTCAACACTTTGCTTGAGGTTCTCCCTAACTTTTTCATGTATGTCCTTCATGGCTATGGAAAACTCTTCTCCCTCTGCACTTCTCTTCTCCAATCCACTCAAATATCTGAGCTCAAAGACACCTCTTCATTTCAGCCCATACACCACTTCAAAAGGGTTTTTTCCTATGCTTCTATTAATGGAGTCATTATAAGAATGCTCTGCCTGTGGGAGAACAAGATCCCATTGCTGTCCATGTTATTTTATAAGGCACTTGAGCAAGTTTCCCAATGATCTATTGAAAACTTCAGTTTTCCCATTTGTTTGTGGATGATAGGAAGTACTGAAGGTCAAATTTGTTCCCAATTTCCTCCACAAGGTCCTCCAAAAGTGACCTATGAAATTTGAATCTCTTTCTGAAACTACGGTGAGTGGTAACCCATGAATTCTGACTATTTCCTTGAAGAATAAGCCTACAATATTTGAGGCATCACTTTTGCATTTACAAGGAATAAAATGATCCATTTTGCTAAATCTATCAACAACTACAAACAAACTATCGACTCCCCTTTGAGTTTTGGTAAGCCTAAAACAAAATCCATACTTAGATGTTCCCATGGCCTAGTAGGTATTGGTTGGGGTTGATAAATCCCTGCATTTGAGCTAGAGCCCTTGGCTCTTTGATAAATTACACAACTCTCCACAAAATTCTTGACATCCATATGCATCCTTGGCCAGTGGTAGAACCTCTTTACCTATTCTAAGGTTTTATCAAACCCAAAGTGTCCACCCAAACTACCACAATGCTTCCCCCTTATCAAATTGGCCCTCATAGAGCACTTAGGAACACACAACTGAGCACCCTTAAACAATAGTTCATCTTGCAACATAAAATTAGAGAACTCACTGTGAAAATTATTCTAAAATTGACTACAAACAACATATGGTTCCTTAAAATCATCATCATCCTTATACATAACTTTTAGTGCATCTATTCCCATGCTCTAAAATTGGATTTCTTGTGTCGTCATGGATCTCCTACTCAAAGCATCAAAAACCTTATTTGATTTCTCTTTCTTGTGCTTGATTGTGAATGTGTAAGCCTGCAATTACTCCATACACTTCATGTGCCCATGACTTGAAACTTGCCTTGATTGTTCAAGAAACTTAAGGCACGATTATCTATGAAAAAACTGAACTCCTTTGGAAAAAGATAATGCCTGAGCCACTTCTTGAGGGATTGTACCATTGCATAGAGCTCCAAGTCATATGATGGATACTTCTTTTTGGCTTCATTGAGCTTCTCAATGAAAAATGCTACCGGTCTTCCTTCTTGACTCAAAATTGCACCAATGGCATACCTGCTTGCATCACACTCGATAGTGAACACCATGTTGAAGTAAAGTAATGTGAGTATGGGTTGTTGAGCCACTCTAGTCTTCAAGTACTCAAAACTCCTCTCAGCCTCATCAGTAAATTGGAACCTCTTCTTCTTATCCCCTTTGATAGTGTCAATGATAGGAGAACAAATGTGGCTAAATTTCCTTATGAATTTCCTATAGAAACTAGCCAAGCCATGAAAAATCCTTACCTCTCCTACTGATTTAGGGGTTGGCCAACTGAGTATTGCCTCTACTTTAGTGGGGTCCATCTTCAATGTACCTTTGGAGATCACAAATCCAAGGTAGATTAGTTCTTCTTTCATGAACTCACACTTTTTAAGGTTTATCATCAACTTCTCCTCATTCAATCTCTTCAATACCATATCCAAATGTTGTAGGTGCTCTTCCTTTGTCTTACTGAACACCAAGATGTCATCTAAATAGACCACCATAAATCTTCCCATGAAAAGTTTCAAGACCTCATTCATCAACCTCATAAATGTGCTTGGAGAATTTGACAACCCAAATGGCATCACTATCCACTCATACAAACCCTAATTGGTCTTGAAGGAGGTTTTACACTCATCTCCTTCCATTATTCTGATTTGATAGTATCCACTTTTCAAATCAATCTTTGAGAAGTAGCATGCACCTACTAAACTGTCCATCAAGTCCTCCATTCGAGGTATAGGAAATCTATATCTGATTGTGATTTTGTTGATTGCTCTTGAATTAGTACATATCCTCCAATATCATCCCTTATTGGGTGCCAAAATAGTAGGCACAAAACAAGGGCTCAGGCTCTCCCTTATGAGACCTTTATCCAATAACTCTTGGATTTGATTACTTATCTCCTCATTTCTTGGGTGTCATCTTGTATGCAACCTTTTTTGGAAATTTTGCACTGGATATGAGATCAATATGATGACTCACATCTCTTATAGGAGGTAAAGTTTTAGGGAGCTCATCCACCACTATGTCCTCATATCTATCCAACAGGGTCTGAAATTATTTGGGTATCTCATCTCCATTTGCTACTACCATGACTGATGTAGGATTCCTTATGATGGCATATCCTATGTTCTCTTCACTGAAATCCTTCAAAAAATCCTTCTCCTTCGCCACCATCACACTTGGTCCTTCATGAGCAACCTTGTCATCGTCTTGTAAGGGTGTAAGAGTGTATGACTGTCCATCCTTCTCTATCATATATGTATTCTTCTACCCATCATGTTTTGCATTCTTGTCAAACTACCATGGCCTCCCTAGGAGCAAGTGGCATACATCCATAGGGATCATGCCACATAATATCTTATCCTTTTAAGCACCAATTTTAAATTCAATCAGAGTCTTCTCATTCACCAAGATTTTCTGACCCTTATTGAGCCATGAAACCTTGTAGGTTGTAGTGTGTGGAATCCTTTTCAATTTGAGTTTTTTAACCATCTCTAGAGACAATAAATTATCAGTTGAACTAGAATCAACAATTACTTTACATACCTTTCCCTGTGATTTGCAAGTTATCCTAAACAATGCTTTCCTTTGTGGGGGTTCTTTGGTGGTTGGAACCTTGATTAGTGTCCTCTTTATCATTAAGGACTCACCTACCTCTAGAGAAACATATAGAGAAGGTGAGTTATCACTTTCATTGTCTTCCTCATGCACTATTTGAGTCCTCCTCTCACCTCCATGAGAACTTGATACTTGTTTGTCCGGGCACTTCCAAGTTGGGTGTCCAAATTGATTCCAGCTATAGAATCTTCCTGAGAATGTGTTGGATCCTCTCCCTTTTCCACCAAACATTCCTCTAGTACCAAATATCCTTCCTTTGAAGTTACCTCTATCACTTGACTCTCCACTTTTTTCTTGTTGGCTGCTTGGTTCACCTTGTTGCTTTTGTGACTGCCCTCTTGCACCAAAATTGCCTCTACCTCTAAAATGTTTTCCTCTTCCTCTTCCTTTCCACTCTTGCCTTCTTTTGATTCTTTCCTTTTCCTTAGTTTCCAATTGGAAACACTCCTCAACTATCCTAGGAGTTGTAAGACCAATCTCATCTTGTATATTGAGTCTAAGTCCATTTAAGTACCTTGCAACTTTCTCTACCTCATTTTCAGTATGTCCTGCCCTTATACTCAATTTATGAAATTCCTCAGTATATTCCATCACATATAACTCACTTTGCTTCAAATTTTGTAGCTTTCTAAAGGTTTGTATTGCATAAATTGTAGGTAATCCAATTGTGTCTTCACTTTGGCTACCATCCGGTCCCGTGAACTTATCTTATTTTTCCCTGTCTTGACTCTTTATTCTTGAACATAGTTCCACCATGTTAGGGAAAGGCCCTTCAACTTAGTCTTTGAATATTTCACCGTCTTATCTTCTTGTACCTCCTCAAATTCAAAGAAGTTGTCTAAAGAATCTATCTAAGCCAAAACTTCCTCAATTTCCATCTTACCACCATACATAGGTACTTCCACTTTCACCTTTGGAGTATTGTCACCCTTGAAATTTTTTAACATCCTGGCCATTATCTTTTCTTTAGGGTCCAATTCCTCATCCTCATCATGGAATCCTACTAGACGGTTCTCACTCTCACCCTCATACTTCTGATCACTTTGGTTACCACTGACCATTCCTCTTCTCTGATTCTTTTCCAGGGATGATATTCTAGCAAGGGTTTCTTCTTGTGACTCCTTGTAGAGCCTTTCCTTTTGGATCAACTTCTCTTTTAGTTCTTTAACCTCTTTGGCGGTTGGATTGTTCTTTGGAGGCATCTTGCTTATGCCAACTCTCATTCACTTTCCCACTTCCAATCAAAACCTTTTCTCTGATACCACCTGATGCAGAGAAGGGGTGGAATAGCTTGAACTAGCACAATGCAATACAATTCAATACTCTCTTGAATCTCAAGACCCCAACAATGGAGGTTTGCACCAACTCACTAGTCTTCACAACTAGGTCTCCAAATTGATGTTTTGGAGCATATATTTAAGAGAAGGCCGTCTCACCATGAAAAAAATACCTTTTCAGATACCCATCGGGACTAAATTCAACATATTTTAAATGTGTCATGGGTTGTTTTGGAACAGGTTTCCCTATTTAGGTCTGCTATGCCTAAAACAAGGCCAATTAGGCCTCTTTTACTAAGAATTCAATCCATAAACACCTAAAATCTTCATGAATGGTATGAACCAGTCACATAGGATCCCATTTAAGAGATTTAACAAAAAACAACACTTAAAAGTTTTTTTCCTACAGTTTCATTACCCTACCTAGCCTAGCACATGAGGATGTTAGGCTAGGGCTTGGATAAAAACACTACAAACTCCATCCCCTGCTCCAAAAGACAACAAAAATAATAAAATCAAACCTAAAAATCTCATTCTACTGAGTTTGGCTAGAGTACAATGGTGGAATGGGCTGATATTTACATTTTTGATCACAAACATTTGAAATTAGGGTTTTTTATGTGGTCTATAACAAAATGCCTCTAACAGGTTTCAATCCTAATAATAATCAACCACACCACACTCAAATGAGAGCTTATTCCTTGTAGCAACTTCTCACATGAATTTTAGCTCAAGAAACTACTATACGAGGCCATATAGAGCATGAAAACATAGAAAAATGCACTTCAATTTGCTAGAAAATAGAGCCTCCTTCAATTCTTTTGTCCCCCAAATGATACAATCATGCTGCCTTGAAGTTTGTGAGGCCAAAATAACACCATGCAACTGTAACTCATCGGTTACAAACAAGAAACACTTAATATGATTGTTCACCTTCCACTTACAAACAATTTTTCCAAGTTGCAAAGCTAATTTTACAGTACCTTCAACTTTTTACCAAACACCTAAGAATGACCCTAAATGACACCAAACATGCAAAAATGGTCTTGATTCGACCTTATTAGATCCATTAAGCGAAAAAACACCTAAATTACCAGCCTAGATACCTAAGTGCATCAATAAAGAAAAATAACCATGGTGCCCTTGCACCAGGGTGTTCTTTCAGATAAATGAGTTCACCCCTAAGCAAATGCTTGGAAACGACAATGTTTGAAAACACATTGTGATATGCAAAACACTTAAAATGAGCTAAACAAAGCTTACAAATATTGAAAATGAACAACTTCAAGTTAGGGTATGTGTACCTGGGAGACTTGGAGATGCCAATAGGATTCTGGAAATGCAAAAAAACTAATAAAATATGTTTGGGAGGATTAAGATTCCTTTTCTCCCATCTTAGTCCTACTGCTATTTTTCGGGGCAAAAAAAAAATCTTCGGATAATGGAATAGAATTCCGAAGAATCTCTGAAAGATTCCACTTGGAGGACTAAGATGCCTTTGCTCTTGTCTTAGTCCCAGTCTAAATTTTTGAAAGGAGTGAATGTGGTCTTGAGATCCCAGATCTACAATGGCTTCCTCTCAGATCTCAAGTTCTGAAACAATTTGATTTGACCTATAAGTGAGTTTTCGTGAAGATGACAACTTTTCAATGCAACTTTGAAACTTTGACAACTTTTCACTCCAAGTGATCTTCAAGTCTTCAACCTAGATCTGCAAATAGAAATGGACAATATGGAAAAACTTGTTGATTGTTAGTGAATGGGGGTTTGCCTTGGTCAAACCCCTTGTTGGTAATTAAACCTTGAAATGAAATGGAAATGATGAAGGAAATGTTGAATGAACAATATGCAATGCTAGAACTCACCAAACCCTTGCAAAGGTTTCAAAATTGTGTGCAATGGCTACAATGGACATGGATCTTGAAATGCTTGATAGATATTGAATTTCTTGCTTGCTTAGATCAAAACCCTATATCACAAATGTTATCACAACAACACACATGATGCAAGAACAATATTTGAAATGATGCTTGAAACTTGATGATGGCTCAAAATTCTTAATGAATTTATCTTGAATGCTCTTGTGAACTCAATTATGCCATGATGAATTCTCTCACAAAAGACTTACGTTGAAATGAATTAATGAACCTTGTATTTATAGTTGGGTGATCCCACAATAATGGGTTACACTTTTTGGCCAAACTTGACATTGAAATCAATATTTTTCACCAGATCTTCACTTTCGTACACCTATAGAAGCTAAACCATTAAGAATTTGAAGATGAAGCAAACTAGTGATTTGTGATATTTTGTGTTGAGAATCTAATTATATTTTAAAAAAAAATTAAAAAAAAAATTGTGAATTATTTTATGTAGTTTTTATTAACTTATTTTTTTACTTAACATCATTTTCAAAAACTGATGCTTACTTTCAGCTGCATAACGTTTTTTATAGAAAGAATATAATTATAATTTTTTAAATACAATGTTTTCACACCATTATCTAGTGGATGGATATTTTTTCATAATTCTTTGTTGCATATATATTTTTTACTTAATTTTCTAATTCAGAGTAATTATAATTAGGATATATTATAATTTCAGTTGCATAACTTTTTTTGTGTTCATTTGAATTAACTTATTATTTTTTTGTTGGAATAAGGACATCAATATCTAGAGTACATGCATTTTTAAGAATTTTTTATTCTCTTTTTTCCTATTTTTCCGTATGTGTGAAATAAAGACCTCGATGTTCATTGAAAAACCTACATTCACAAGAAATAAAAAATAAATATAATAATAAAATTAAATATATTTAAAATTATAATTTTTGGGAAGCTTGTAATAAGGACTACATGTTTACAAAAAATTAATTTTAAATAAATTAATTTGATCCCCTAAAAGGTAAATCGAAAGTGGTTTTTTATCAACACTTTGATAGGTGTAGAGGAGACTCCATTATAGGTATGGTTTAAAACTAGCGGTTTTCTATCCAAGGGGGTTTGATATAAGTGGGTTTGATCAAACCCTCTTCAATTAAAACCCTTAAAATGGAACCTTTTTAAGGCTTAAATAATTATATTTTCTAAAAATATTTGATTTCAGCAAAAATTAGGATGTCCCAAAAAGTGTAACCCATTATTGTGGCAGCACCCAGTTGTATATGAAAATATCCTGAAATCATATCACACCAAGCCAACATATGAATTCAATGAATAAAGGAGGTTAAATCCCACAAAGATTTGAAATTAAATCCTTAAAATGACTCAAGAAGGACTAAGATTCCCTAGGTGTCATCTTAGTCCCAAGTGATGAAACTTGGGGCACAAACACCAAAAAGGGGTCCAAAATAGATACCTAAAAATTAGGGTCCCAAGACCTCGGGGGCACAAAGACACCCTTAGTGGAATTTTAGACCCAACTAGAAATGAGGGACACACCAATAAAAGTCATTAGGAGATCACATATGCATTGGAGAATGTCAAGATTAACTAGAAGATTATGTCATTCATAGGGATTTTGGACATAAAATAGGGCCAATTAAGCCATAAAGAAGGATAAATAAATCAAGGTGGGCCTAAAAAATTATGAAAATGTAAGGGTATGCATTTTAATACACTAAATTTAGTCCCCACTTTAGTGAGAGTATGAACTTTCTTCAAACACACACTAAAGTAGCCAACCACGCAATCAAGAGGGCTTCAAATGTACAAATGTTAGCAATATATGATGACAACAATAAAGAGGGTGGCCAAGCCCCCAAGATTATGATCCTATGGAAGACCAACATAGGCACAAAGGAAAACACTTGCAAATGATATGTGAAGCCAAAATAAGATCGCAAACATACACCATCAAAGAAAAGAAAAAGGCAAAAGGAAACAAAATGGAACAAATCAAGCTTTGACTGGCTGTCCAATGTTGTGGACTAGGTCTAGGCTTGACGAGGGTTTACAAGTGGAATGCACTGTCCACTATGCAAACAAAACACATGCTCATGAGGGCTAGTGGGAACTATTTTTCCACTAGGTGAGCCCCAAGAGGGACCATATCAAAGCCATACCTCCATCTCTTTAATAAGGTACAAAAATGCATGCTCACACAGGCTAGTGAAGCTACATGTTCACTAGGTGATCCCCAAGGGGTACATATCAAAGCCATACCTCCATGAATTTAAAGACAAAAGGAAAATGCATGCAACAAGAAAGAGAGAAGATGTTCAAATGGATTTTTCTTAGTTCATGGAAGGTCTTACTCTTAGTGGACATTGTTCTTAACGTCTCCAAGAGAGGACCAGTCAAAGGATAAAAGATTCACCACTTAGGGGGTGTAGTGTGCCACACCACCACTAAGGAGAATATAATATGATGAGATAGGTCACACTTTTGAAGGAAATTACTCCCAATGTCACAAAAAAAGGAAAATAAATCGTATGAAGAAAGAAAATCACATCAAGGAACATGGAAAAATAAAAAGAAATAAAGCTGAACTAATGCCAATGGGTAAGTGCACCAATCTATGACACAATTTAGGTTCCAAATTGAAAATAAACCCATAATAGGCCATATTGCGCTCATGAAATTTGGTTCTCACCAAATAATATCGAGCCTATTTGGTGAGCGCCAAATTTGGCGCTCGCCAAATGGCTTGAATTTTGCAATGAATGAAAAAGTGTGAGTTCTCTTTCTTTTTGCAATGAATTTTTTGGAATGCATTTTTCTAAGCTCTCTCCTTCTCATACTTTAAGTTATATTTCATATATATAGGCAGGATGTTTGAGAGTAGTTTCAGATCTCTAGGAGTTATAATTCAAATTCTAGTTTTTGGAAGATCTTAAAAATTTCAGACTTAGTCAAATTTCAGTAATCAACAATTCAAATTTAAGTAATCAAGAGGTCAAATTTTAGTAGTCAGCAAGTTTTATAATCTTTCTCTCTCACTCTCTCCTTCTCTCTACTCTCTATCTCTCTACTCCCTCTCTCTCCGTTCCTCCCTCTCTCCCCTCTCTCTCACACACCCCTCTATCTCCTCCCTACATCTCCCTCCCTCCCTCCCCTCTCTACTTTTCTCTATCTCTTCTCTGTCTACATCTCCTTCCCTCTATACTTATCCTTATGTAGCCCCTCTCTCTCTTTACCTACCTCTCCCTCCATCACTTTGTATCTCACTTATGTCTCCCTCCCTACCTCTTTCCATCTCTACTCTCTATGTCTCCTCTCCCTCCCTCTACCTACATCTCTCTCACACTCTCTATCCCTCTCTTACCCTAATTTCCCTCTAACTCTCTCCTCTCTATCTCATAATTATCTCTCCCTCCCTCTCACTCTCCCCTCTCTATCTCACCACTCTCTCTATCTCTCTCTCTCTCTCACACAAAAACCTCTATCTCCCTTGCTAACACTCCCTCCCTCCCTCCTTCCCTCTCTACTTATCTCTATCTCTCCTCTCCCTCCCTCTCTCAACCTCACCCTCCCTCCCCTTCTTTTTATCTATCCTCCCAATCTCTCTCACTATTTTCCCTCCCTCCCTCCCCCTCTTTCTCTCACAATTAATCCTTTTCTCTATCTCACCATTCTCTTTCTCTCACTCACACACACACCTCTATCTCCCTCCCTACCTTTCCATCCCTCCCCTCTCTACTCTTTATCTCTCCTCTCTCTTTCCCTCTCCATACCTACCTTTCCCTCCATCACTCTCTCTCTCCATCTCTCTCTATCTCACTTATGTCTCCTTCTCTACCTCTTTCCCTCTCTACTCTCTATCTCTCCTCTCCCTTCCTCTACCTACCTCTCTCTTTGTATCTCCATCCCTCTCTTTCTCTCTCACTCTCTCCTCTCTCCTCTCTATCTCACCATTATCTCTATCCCTACCTATCACCCCCTCCTCTATAAATCACCATTCCATCTCTCCCACTTTACCTCCTTCCCTCTCACTCCCTCCTCTCTAAATCACCATTCTCTCTCTATCCCACTTTCCCTCCTTCCATCTCTATGTCTCACTTATCCCTTTCTACCTCTCCCTCCCTCCAACCTCCCTCTCTCTCTTTATCTATATTTCTCATTATCTCCTTACCTCTCTACTCTCTATCTCACCACTCTCTCCATCTCACTCTCCCTCCTTCCCTCTCTCCCTTCTATCCATACCTCTCTCCTTCCCTCTCTAACTCTCTATCTCTCCCTTCCATCTCTACTCTTATTCTCTCTCTCCCCCTTCCTCTCTCCCCTCATTTTATCTCCTCTCTCTCTCTCCCTCTCACACACACTCACCTATATCTCCCCCTTTCCTCTCCCACCATCCCTCCACTATCTACTTCTCTCTATCTACCATCTCTCTCTACATCTCCTTCCCTCTCTATTTATCTTTATCTCCCCTCTCCCTCTCTTTACCCATCTCTCCCTTGATCACTCTATATCTCAACTATGTCTCCTCTCTGCCTCTTTCCCTCTCTCTCCCTCTCCCTCTCTCTCTCTATCACGCGCTCATGTGTACACTTACACAAACACTCACCTCTATCTCCTCCCTATCTGTCCCTCCCTCCCCTCTCTACTTCTCTCTATCTCTCCGCTCTCTATGTCTCCTTCCCTCTCTACCTATATTTATCTCCCCTATCCCTTTGTTTACCTACCTCTCCCTTCATCACTCTATATCTCACCTATGTTTCCCTACCTATCTAGGGTTTATGGAATAAGGGTTAAGGGTTGAGAATTGAGGGTTTAATGTATAGGGTAGAGGGTTTAAGCGTTGAGGGTAGAGGGTTCAGGGTATAGGGTTGAGGGATTAGGGTTGGGGGTCCAATGCATAGGGTAGAGGACATAGGGGTTGAGGGTAGAGGGTAGAGAGTTTAAGGGGTGAGGCTTGAGGGATTAGGGTAGAGATTTTGCTCGGGTTTAAGGGTTTAAGGGTTGATGGTAGAGGTTATTGGGTTTAGGGTAGAGGGTATTGGGTTGAGGGTTGAGTGTTTAAGGGTTTAAGGGTTGAGGGTATAGGGTTGAGGGATTAGGGTAGAGAGGGAGGGAAGGATGGAAGGAGAGATGGAGGGAGAAGTCAGATAGAGAGAAGGAGAGAAGAGGAGGGAGGGATAGAGATATATTAGGGTTGAGGATCCAATGTATAGGATAGAGGGTTGAGAATTGAGGGTATAGGATTGATGGTTTAGGGTATAGGGTTGAGGGTAGAGAGTCTTGGATTGATGGTAGAGGGTAGAAGGTTTAAGGGTTTAGGGTTGAGGATTTAGGGTTGAGGGTTTAGGGTATAGGTTTAAGGGTATATGGTTGAAGGATTAGCGTTGAGGGTCTAATTTATAAGGTAGAGGATATAAGCTCATTGAGGGTTTAGGGTTTAAGGGTTGAGGATTAAGGGATTAAGGGTTGAGGGTTGAGAATTGAGGGTTAAGGGTTTAATGTATAGGGTAGAGGGTAGAGGGTTTAAGGGTTGAGGGTCAAGAGTTTAAGGTTGAGGATAGAGGGTTAAGGGTATAGGGTTTGTTGGGTCTCAAAAATGCTGGTTTGAATGAACCACGAGAGGTTGCCACACTCTCACTACGTTAATGGCAAACTAACAAGGCCAACCAATATGGTTGAACCCTCTACTCTTAAGGATCTGCTAAACCTAGGTGGGTGCACCTATATGAATGACACAGATTTTGAATTATGTTTCCTACTTGATCTAACTATCCACAAATGGAAATTTGTTAATGGAAAGATGTGATCCTAATTGTATATGTAATATCAAGGTATGAATTAATATGTTCAATGAAGAGATGTAAAATGAAAAGAATTAAACTAATGTAATGAAAATAAGGGAGACCAGTGCCTTGTTGGGTAAAATAGAGTCAAATGAAAGCTCTAGATGAATGAGTTCTATTTGGAAGAGATTCTAATTATTTGGCATATGAATATTAGTTTATAACCTCTATAAACATGTAGGAATTTTAATTACCAAGCTCTTCTTAGTGATCCAAATGATGCTTCTAAATTACTGTGAATGACTTGAAGGATTTAGTCTTTACTTGAAAGAACCAATCAATCACACCACACAAATACAACAAATGTGTATTGATAAACTGAGAATATACTTGATATGTCAATTTAAATAACAAAGAAACACCAACAGTGGAGACAATTTGATAATATTTTCAATTGATTTAACAAATAATTGATACCAGAAATGCGCCACGAAATCAAAGTTCTCTCATTGATCCTTGAAAATTTATACATGCAACATAGTCTTCCTGAATGTCATCATTTTGAAAAATAATGTATTTCCTAGTATCTACTCCTATATATTTTTTCTACTACTATTTTTTATAGTTTTTTACAAGTATTTATACAATACATTCCAAAGGTCATGACCCTTTATTTTACTGTGCAACCGCTTGATATTCTGATTATGGCCATTTATATTTTATCACATAGATTAAAATATTTAATTATATTCCCTCTCGGCAAATTAAATATTTTTTACAATAGTTCTGCCTTTTATTTTTCACTTTATAGCTTTATATTTCCATTGCCTCTATTTACTTTATTCCCCATGGCTTTCTTTATCCCTACCGCTCTACCGCGGTCACACTGTTCGTACCCCACGATATAGCGATATTTTGACTTTTCAATGGCCTCCACTGTCATCGCCGATCACTGCGATGATTATCTTCATGTCTACTGTGCTACTGCGGTCTTTGACTTTCCCACCTGCGGTATCGCGGTGCTTGACTGTTGCTCACTGTCCATCTCCTCTTACTGCTTTACCGTGGTCTGTGTGTTGCTTGTCCGTGGTATCGCGGTGTAGTCGCTAGCTGTATTTGCCAACTGCTTCGCCATCCACCGCAGTCTACAAGATGATCCCCTGTGGTACCATGGTGGCTCCTACCCTTACTGTTTCCTCACCGTCATCGACCGTTTCGCTAACTGCTACTTGTTTACCGTGGCCACCACGGTTTTTGGTTTGACCATGCACGATATAGCAGTGAACCTTCAAACTACTTGCCTTCGTCCCTCTTGCTGCTTACTGACCCTTCATTGACAATTTACTACAGTCACTACAGTCTTAGACTTGACCATCGATGGTACTACGGTGACAGTCTATAACCGCCAACATTATACCACGAGCTCCTTTTGTGGGAGACTGCAGTAAGGTGGTAAACACATAGAGAATGAAAAATAAGGGAGCGGTAAGGGTATAAAATAAATAATTAAGTAGACGGGGAGAAAAATGAACTATCTTTTATGAAAGGATAGGAAAATGATGGATTTAACGAAGAAAAACCTTAGGGTTTTAAATGAAATTTTGGGTTCTAATAGTGGCTCCTATTGGGGATGAGTGATTGTGCAATCACTGCAAGAATCCAAAGTATCTTTGGTGGAGCAGACCAAGTAAATTATATGAAAAATGAAATCCATGGCAGATGGAGGGAATGAACAAATGAATGATATGAAAAATGGAGGATGGAGAATGACAAAACCCTAGACTATTGTGCATGGAAAATAATTTTTAAAGAGGCATTGCTAAGAATTTTCCATGCACTGGTAATCCTTAATTCTCTGTACCTGCTTTGGTTCAAAAATTAAACCATAAAGGATGGCCCCAGGCCACCCCAAAAGAAAAAACCTACACTTTGCTCTGTCATAGACCTTATTCTGGTGTGAGATCATCAGGTTTCTCTTGAAACTATCCATTCCACCTGCCCTACAACATGCATTGCCATTAAAAACCTTTAGGAAATCATTGTGTCCAACTTGACTCTTATTCAATTCATTATTCTACAATTCATCATCTAAGAATTCCTTATCACCCCCAGCATAAAAAGTGTATCCACATTCAACAAAACATTCATAGGTTTGCTCACTGTCATATGTTGTTAAATGATCAAGCAGTTGTACTGGGATCTAAAAATCAAAATGCTTTTTGTGGAAATCAAAATATTCTACCTCATTAGCATCTTCTGAAGTAATCAAATCAAAATTACTTTACATTTCTTTCCTATCACCAGTTGGCACTGAGATACACTTTTGATTCATACATTCATCCTCATACATACTTGAATCAACAAATGTTGGGCACTCATCATCAATTACATGTAAACCAATATCTTTCTTTTGCAGGCAAAAATTATTTAAATCATATACCTCCTTTTGGACACAAACAAAGTCATGATTAGCTTCAATATTTTCATCACTGTGAGAGATGGACATGGAACCATTTGAATCACTACACACAGTATCTTCACTATCAAAGCATATATAGGCTGGGACCAAAGTCTTGGAACCATCTTCATGTGCATACTTCTGGTATTCCAGAGCTAACAAATATGAAACTTGCTCACTATTGAGTGAACAAGTCTTTGCTTCCATATCTTCTACCATGTCTCCAACCTCTTCTTGATCTTCATAATAGCTGCAACAATCATCCTGTTGAAGATCAGTATCCACTATTTCATCTTGATAATTTGACTCACAATCTATTATGCAAGAGGAACTCTCCACATCTTCACTGTTAGACAACATGATATCTTCTTCTATTGCAACTTCTAAAACATTACTGGTAGTATCCACATCCCTTGTCCCAAGAATGGAGTCAATAAATTTATTTACTACATCAAAGGAATGTTGTTTTACTGACTTTGACCAATAAATTGATCTAGGCTCTGATGCTCTCAAAAATTGTGCAACAAATATGGGTCTTGTGGGCCTAAAATGAGGAGGTAATTGCATACAAACATCTACCATCCCGTTGTATAAAAAACTCATAGATTCTCCCTTATATCTCCTTATATAAAAAAAAACATCCACAAGATTTTTGCCTCTCTCTTCAATTTGAATATGCTCATAAAAAATACTTTGCTGTGAATAGAGTACATTACCTTTGTTTCCAGAGTTCTCTTTAGTTGCATCATAGGGCACTTGTGGTGTCCAAGATCTCTTGGCACTTATGACTTCATTCTCACTGTATGCTGGCCTATTTGGTGATGTATTTTGAGCACCTTTGACTCCTAATTGCAGCAATTGTTGGTTCACATGTAGCCACCGTTGTCTCAATTCCTTCAATTCTCTTATTGACTGTTGTCTTCTCTCTTCTTCTGACATCTTGAAAAAATGTGACTGTTCCACAATATCCATGCATTATTTATCAAATCTAAAATAGAGTCACCACCTACTTTTCCAAAAGTAGGAAAATGAAATGGATTGCTTTTGTTTTCCCCTAGCAGAATCTCCAAAAATAAAATAAAATGTGAAACTTTGTTGACTCTGTAAATGGAAAGGCTGAACACTTCCTGAGTAATTCCCTAGCAGAGTCGCCAAAATGTTGGGTCTCAAAAATGCTGGTTTGAATGAACCATGAGAGGTTGCCACACTCACTATGTTAATGGCCAACTAAAAAGGCCAACCAATATGGTTGAACCCTCTACTCTTAAGGCTCTGCTAAACCTAGGCGGGTGCACCTATATGAATGACACATTTTGAATTATGTTGCCTACTTGATCTAACTATCCACAAATGGCAATTCGGTAGTGGAAAGATGTGATCCTAATTGTATATGTAATATCAAGGTATGAATTAATATGTTCAATGAAGAGATGTAAAATGAAAATAATAAAACTAATGTAATGAAAATAAGGGAGACCAATGCCTTGTTGGGTAAAACGGAGTCAAATGAAAGCTCTAGACGAATGACTTCTATTTGGCAGATACTCTAATTATTTGGCATATGAATATTAGTTTATAACTTGTATAAACATGCAGGAATTGTAAATACCAAGCTCTTCTTACTGATCCAAATGATGCTTCTAAATTACTATGAATGACTTGAAGGATTTAGTCTTTACTTGAAAGAACCAACCAATCACACCACACAAATACAACAAATGTGTATTGATAAATTGAGAATATACTTGATATGTCAATTTAAATAACAAAGAAACACCAATCTTGGAGATAATTTGATAATATTTTCAATTGATTTAACAAATAATTGATACTAGAAATGCACCACGAAATCAGAGTTCTCTCATTGATCCTTCAAAATTTATACATGCAACATAGTCTTCCTGAATGTCATCATTCTAAAATATATTGTATTTCCTACTATCTGCTCCTATATATTTTTTCTACTACTCTTTTTTACAGTTTTTTACAAGTATTTATACAATACATTCCAAAGGTCGTGACCCTTTATTTTACTGTGCAACCGCTTGATATTCTGATTATGACCGTTTATATTTTATCGTAGAGATTAAAATATTTAATTATATTACCTCTTGGCAAATTAAATAATTTTTACAATAGTTCTGCCTTTTATTTTTCACTTTATAGCTTTTATATTTCCATCACCTCTATTTAATTTATTCCCCATGGCTTTCTTTATCCCTACCGCTCTACCGTGGTCACACTGTTCGTAACCTATGGTATAGCGGTATTTTGACTTTTCAACGGCCTCCACTGTCATCGCCAATCACCACAATGGTTATCTTCATGTCTACCGTGCTACTGTGGTCTTTGAATTTCCCACCTATGGTATCGTGGTGCTTGACCATTGCTCACTATCCATCTCCTCTTACTGCTTTACCATGGTCTGTGTGTTGCTTGTCTGCGGTATTAGGGTGTAGCCACTAGCCGTCTTTGCCAACCACTTCACCATCCACCGCGGTCACCATGGTCTACAAGATGACCCCCTGGGGTGTTCGCGGTGGCTCCTACCCTTACCGTTTCCCCGCCATCATCGACCGTTTCGCTAACCGGTACCTGTTTACCATGGCCACCGTGGTCTGTGGTTTGACCGTGTGCGGTACAACAGTGAACCTTCAAACTACTTTCCTTCATCCATCTTTTTGCTTACTGACCCTTTGTTGACCATTTACCGTAGTCACCATGGTCTCAGACTTGACTGTCGACGGTACTGCGATGACAGTCTATAACCGCCACCGCTATACCATGAGCCCCTTTTTGGGAGGCTGCGGTAAGGCGGTAAACACATAGAGAATGAAAAATAAGGGAGTGGTAAGGGTATAAAATAAATAATGAAGTGGACGGGGAGAAAAATGAACTATCTTTTATGAAAGGATAGGAAAATGATGGATTTAACGAAGAAAAACCTTAGGGTTTTAAATTAAATTCTAGGTTCTAACAAGGTTGATGGATTAGGGTTGAGGGTCCAACATATAGGGTACAGGGTATAGGGGTTGAGGTTTTAGGGTTAAGGGTTAAGGGTTGAAGGTAGAGGGTTGGGGGTAGAGGGTTTAAGGGTTGAGGGATAAAGGGTTAAGGGTTGAGGGATTAGGGTAGAGATTTTAATTGGGTTTAAGGGTTGAGGGATTAGGGTTGAGAGTTGAGGGTAGAGGGTAGAGGGTAGAGGGTAGAGGGTAGAGGGTAGAGGGTAGAAGGTAGATGGTAGAGGGTTTAAGGGTTTAGGATTTAAGGGTTGAGGGTTGAGGGTTTAGGGTATAGGGTTGAGTGTTTAAGGTTTTAAGGGTTGAGGGATTAGGGAAGAGAAGGTGGGATGGATGGAGGGAGAGATGGAGGGAGAAGTGAGATAGAGATAAGGAGTGAACAGGAGGGAGGGAAAAAGGTAGATGCGGGTTGAGGATCCAATGTGTAGGGTAGATGGTTGAGAATTTAGGGTATAGGGTTGAGGACCTATAGGGTTGATGGTTTAGGGTATTGGGTTGAGGGTATAGGGTTTAAGGGAGATGGGAGAGAGATAGATGGATTTAGTGAGTGAGAGAGAGACTTGAGAGAGGGAGAGGGGGTAGGAGGGAGAGACTTGAAAGAGAGAGAGAGGGAGGGAGTGGGAGAGAGACAAAGGGAGGGAGGGTTAAGGGTAGCAGGTTTAATAGTTTAGGGTTTAAGGGTTAAGGGTTAAGGGTTTAGGGTTAAGGGTAGAGGGGAGAGAGATAGAGGGAGTGAGTGAGTGAGAGAGAGAGAGATCTAAGAGAGGGAGAGTCTTGAGGGAGAGAGGGAGGGAGTGGGAGAGAGATAGTGGGTAGAGGGTTAAGGGTAGATGGTTAAGGGTAGAGGGTAGAGGGTAGAGGGTAGAGGGTAGAGGGTAGAGGGGATAGACATATAAGGAGTGAGTGAGTGAGATAGACTTGAGATAGGTAGAGGGGGTAGGAGGGAGAGACTTGAGAGAGAGAGAGGGAGAGAGAGTGGGAGAGAGATAGAGGGTAGAGGGTTGATGGTAGAGGATAGGGAGTTTTAAGTGTTTAGGGTTTAAGGGTTAAGGGTTTAGGGTTAAGGGTAGACAAGAGAGAGATAAACAAAGGTGATAGAGAGAGAAGTAGAGAGGGAAAGAAGGTGGAGATATTGAGAGAGAGGAGGAAAGGAGGGAGAGATAAATAGGTATAGAGAGACAACAATGTAGAGAGAAGTAAATATGAAAGTAGATATAGAGGGAGAGGTAGGGATGGAGAGAGAGGTGATACAAAAACAAAGAGAGGTCTAGGTAGATAGATGGAGGAGGAGATAAATAGAAGTAGATGGTAGATTTAAGGGTAGAGGGTCGAGTGTTTAAGGTTTTAGGGTTTAAGGGTTAAGGGTTTAGGGTTTAGGGTTTAGGGTTAAGGGTAAAGGGGAGAGAGATAGAGGGAGTGAGAGAGAGAGACAGGGAGGGAGTGGGACATAGATAGAGGGTAGAGGGTTAAGGGTAGAGGGGAGTGAGATAGGAGTGAGTGAGTGAGAGAGACCTAAGAGAGGGAGAGGGGGTAGGAGGGAGAGACTTGAGAGAGAGAGAGGGAGGGAGTTAAGGTCAGATAGAGAATAGAGGGTAAGAGGGTTTAAGGGTTAAGGGTAGATGGGAGATAGATGAAGTGTGAGAGAGAGAGAGACTGAGAGGGAGAGGGTGGGAGGGAGGGGCACGAGGGAGAGGGGGGGAGGGTTAAGGAGATAGAGGGTAGAGGGTAGAGTGTTTAAGGGATTAGGTTTTAAGGGTTAAGGGTTTAGGGTTAAGGGTATAGAGGAGAGAGGTAGAGGAAGTGAGAGAGAGAGAGGGAGGGAGGGAGTGGGAGATAGATAAAGGGTAGAGGGTTAAGGGTAGATGATAGAGGGTTTAAGGGTTTACGGTTTAACAGATAAGGGTTTAGGGTTTAGGGTTAAGGGTAGAGGGGAGAGATAGAGGGAGTGAGTGAGAGAGAGACCTAAGAGAGAGAGAGGAGGTAGGAGGGAGAGTCTTGAGAGAGAGAGAGGGGTATGAGGGAGAGTCTCTATATATCCCCTATCTCTCTCTTTCTCTCAAGTCTCTCCCTCCTACCCATTCTCCCTCTTCTGTGCTTTCTCTCATCGACTCATCTATCTCCCCTACCTCCTTAACCCTAACCCCTATACCCAGAGTACCATTAATCCCTCTACTTTTCCACTCTCTCTCTCATTTCTCCTCCTACCCTCTCCATCTCGTGTCTCTTCTCGGCCACTTCTCTATCACTTCTTCTCTCTTCTATCCCAACTCTTTAAAATCTAAACCCTTAAACCTCTAACCTTACACTTTAACCTCTCCTCTATCTTCCCATTTCTCAAGTCTCTCCTACTCACCTCTCCTCTCTTAGGGTATTCTCTCTTATTGACTCCTCTATCTCTTCCTCTCCCTAACCTTCAATCCTCTACCCTTAACCCAAACCCTAAACCATTAAACCCCACCCTCACCTCCTTAACCCTTAAACTCTCCTCTCTTCCCTCTTCCATCTCTCACTCTCTCTCCCTGAATCCTCTCCCTAAATCCCCAGGCCTCTCTCCATCCTGGCCTCATTCTGTCTATCATCTTATTCTCTCTCCTTCTCCTCTCCCAAACTCCTAAAATCCTCTCTCTCTCTCCTTCTTCCTTCTCCCTCTCCTCCTCTCCCCAGTCCCAATTCTCCTCCCTCTCTCCCTCTCTCCCTAAACCCTCTCTCTCCCTTGTTGGAAATGTGTGCCTCAATCTTGCTAACTTAAATCTTCTAAAAGAGAAGAATCAGTGAGACTCTTGGAATGTCTTTCCAATAATCAATTGTGTTCTAAAGTCTTGAAGGGATCAGATTGGTGTGATCTAGGACCTATCTTACCAATGATAGTGATCAGTTTAAACTGAATGGTTGGTGGAAGTTCTCTAGTTCACGTCTGATGGATGAAGTTAGAATGATGGGTGATGATCAGTGAGAGTCTGTCCGATAGTTCTCTGTCAGGCTAACCTTGGTTCTTAGTGAGGCTTGGAAAGATTAGACCGACATTGGAAGTTAGACAAATGGGTTTGGATCGATGTAAGTTCTGTTGATGGATGAAATCAATGGAACCTAGGTCATCGACCAAGCTTTGGATTTTTTTTTCTGAGTGTGTTGGTCAGCTCGATGGTATGTGATTAGAGTGAGTCTCCCCGATGAGATCGCTTGTAGGAAACTTCGTTGGTGGAACATGAATGGACAGAGGAGCTTTGGAGAATTTCCTCTGAGGCTGAATCTTAGCCTGATGGTCTTCATTAGTGTGACTCTCACCAATGGAAGTTCTAAGATGAAGAATATCGGTATGACCTTTAGGCTCAATGGAACTTTATGGTTTGTCACCGATAGAATTGGTCTCACCAATGAACATGTTCGGTAGGACTCTTGTCAATGCTGGGAGAATTGTGGGTTTGTTGAATGGTCTTTTGGTGTCGGTGAGACACAAACTCTATCTCACTGATACATGAGAGAGAGAGAGAGGGTTTAAGGTTTATGGAGAGAGGGAGAGGGGGAGAGGGAGAGAGAGAGAATGGGAGGGATAGAGAGAGAGAGGGTTTAGGGTTTAGGGAGAGGGAGAGTGGGAGATGGAGAGGAGAGGGAGAGAGAGAGTGGGAGGATAGAGAGAGAGAGGTGGGGGAGGGTTTAGGGTTTAGGGAGAGAAAATAGGGGGAGAGGGGGAGAGGGAGAGGAGAGAGGAGAAGATAGAGTGGGAGGGATAGAGAGAGAGAGAGAGAGAGGGAGATGAGAGATAGAAAGATGAGGGAGGGATATATATTTAGGTAGAGAGAGTTGAGATAGACACAGAGTAGAGAGGGAAGGAGAGAGGGGAAGGGAGGGAGAATTTAGAGAGAGAATAAGGAAGGTGGAGAGATTGAGAGAGGGAGAGAGAGAGAATGAGGTATAGAGGTATAGGTAGGTAGAGAGAAGTAGAGAGGGAAGGAGAGATGGAGGTAGAGGTATTGATGGAGAGAGAGAGGTAGGTAGAGAGAGGAAGGGGAGATATAGAGAAGTGGAGAGGGAAGGAGAGATGGATGGAGAGGTAGGGACCAAGGGAGAGATAAGGATTTAGAGAGAGAGGTGAGAGAGTGCAATAGAGAGAGAGGTAGGTAAGGAGAGGGAGGGGGAGATAAAGGGAAGTTGAGAGGGGAGGAGAGAGGGAAGAAGAGGTAGGGAGGGAGAGAGAGGTAGGTGAGATAGAGATAGAGGAGGGAGGG